>CAXKVI010000006.1:47140229-47396214 GCA_964058755.1 Campiglossa producta | reverse complement strand
AAAAAAGACCCGTGAGAAAAGAAACGACATACACCATCTCTTTGTTGATTTGAACGATTTTCGACAGCACGAAAAGGAGTTGGCTACATGCCACAACACAAACAGCTCTGTCAGAATCGGGAAGGACCTCTCCGAGCCGTTCGAAACTAAACGAGGTTTCAGGCAGGGCGACGTCTACTACGACTATCATGACATTTCTTTAATTTGATGTTGGAGAAAATAATACAAGCTGCAGAACTTAATCGCGCTGGAACAATATATTGCAGAGCGTACAACTGTTCGCGTATGCCGATGACATCGACATCATTGGCCTCAACTTCAACGTACTTCAACTTCTGCGTACTCCAAATTAGAAAAGGGAGCTTAAAATTGGGTTTGGTGGTGAACGAACGTAGTACGAAGTACCTACTGGCATCAAGCAAAGAGTCAGCGAATACACGTCATGACAACCACGCCACTGTCGGCAGCCATAATTTCGAGATAGTAAGGGCGCTTAACCGCCTAAGCGATTTTGGCCGTCGCCTATCAAAGCACGCCAGTCATTCCTTTTTAGCGATAACTGACGCCAATTGGAAACCCCAAGGGAGTTCAAGTCATCCTCCACCTGTTGTTTCCATCTCAGTCGTGGTCTCCCCCTTCCTCTGCTGCCGAATTCGGGTGACGATTGGAAAACCTTCTGGGCTGGAGCTTCTTTGTCCATTCGCATGACGTGACCCAGCCAGCGGAGCCTTTGGGCTTTAATTCGCTGGACTATGGTCAGATCTGCGTAAAGCTCGTACAGCTCATCGTTAAATCTCCTTCGATACTCGCCGTCGGCATCACGGGAAGGACCATAAATCTTCCGGAGAACTTTTCTCTCAAATACTCCAAGGGCCATCTCATCTTCTCTTGACATTGTCCATGACTCTGAGCCATACATCAGGACAGGTATGATGAGAGACTTATAGAGCGCGATCTTTGTTCTTCGAGAGAGGACTTTACTTCTCAATTGCCTACACAGTCCAAAGTAGCACTTGTTCGCAAGAGTGATTCTCCGTTGGATTTCTAGACTGATATTATTTTCGGTGTTAATGCTGGTTCCCAAATAGACGAAGTCCCTCACAGTTTCAAATTTGTAACTATCAACAGTGACGTGGCTGCCAAGGCGCAGGAGCGCCGATTCTTTCTTTGATGACAGCAAATACTTCGTCTTGTCCTCGTTGACCGCAAGACCCACTTTTTTCGCTTCTTTATCCAGTCCAGAGAAGGCAGCGCTTACGGCGCGGTTGTTAAGGCCAATGATATCAATATCATCGGCATACGCCAGCAATTGCACGCTCTTGTAAAAGATTGTACCATTGCGGTTTAGCTCTGCTGCTCGAATTATCTTCTCCAGCATCAGGTTGAAGAAATCGCACGAAAGGGAGTCGCCCTGTCTGAAGCCTCGTTTTGTTTCAAATGGCTCAGAGAGGTCCTTCCCGACTCTGACGGAGCTGTTAGTATTGCTCAACGTCATTTGGCAAAGCCGTATAAGCTTTGCAGGGAAGTCAAATTCAGACATGGCGGCATACAGGCAACTCCTTTTTGCGCTGTCAAAAGCGGCTTTGAAATCGACAAAGAGATGGTGTGTGTCGATTCTTTTATCATGGGTCTTCTCCAGGATTTGGCGTATCGTGAAAATCTGGTCGATGGTAGACTTACCAGGTCTAAAGCCACACTGATAAGGTCCAATCAGTTTGTCTACGATGGGCTTCAGTCTTTCACACAATACGCTAGAAAAGAACTTTTTTTGTGAGTATTCGGGCGAAAAATTCTTCGAACGATTTATGGACCCCTAAAAGTTTGGCGACGGTGAGTTCCGAAGGAGATATAATGATGAGCTGTGTGAGTTTTATGCAGACGTCGACATAGTTCAGCGAATTAAAATTCAGCGGCACCGCTGGCTAGGACACGTGATGCAAATAAACGAAGACTCTCCAGCCCAGAGAAAAAGTAGTAGTATTCCAACAGATTCCAGTCTGAAATTTACATAAATTATAGCGGCGGATCCGTAGCCTCTAAATATATTATTTTTATTCAGCACAAATCGGTCCAACTATATATATTTTTTTTATAATTTACTCTTGCACGGCGAAACTTTAAATTAAATTTGTTTGGCAAATGTTCACGTTTCTTCTTAAACTTTAAAAGAAGAAACGTGAACATTTGCCAAACAAATTTAATTTAAAGTTTCGCCGTGCAAGAGTAAATTACCCTAAGCTGGCCTTGTCCGGCGATGGGTCGTACGAACAAGATGAAAAACACAAAACAAAACTTTAAACAACCAACAACTACGTCACTCCTCAGCAGAGGAGAGCTATGCTATAACAAGCAAAAGCACAGCGTCGGAGGACAACCTCCACTTCAAAATCAAACGGGGGACTGACAGCGATGGCGATGTCTGCCTGTCTGAAGCCTCGGTTGGTTTCAAATGGCTCAGAGAGATCCTTCCCCATTCTGGCGGAGCTGTTGGTATTGCTCAACGTCATTTGGCAAAGGCGTATAAGCTTTGCAGGGAAGGCAATTCAGACATAGCGGCATACAGGCAACTCCTTTTTGCGCTGCCAAAAGCGGCTTTGAAATCGATAAAGAGATTGTGTGTGTCGATTCTTTTATCATGGGTCTTCTCCAGGATTTGACGTATGGTGAAAATCTGGTCGATGGTAGACTTACCAGGTCTAAAGCCACACTGATAAGGTCCAATCAGTTTGTCTACGATGGGCTTCAGTCTTTCACACAATACGCTAGAAAAGAACCTTATATGCGATATTAAGAAGACTGATTCCGCGGTAGTTGGAGCGGTTAGTGGGATCGCCTATCTTGTGGATTGGGCAGAGCACACTTAAATTCCAATCCGGAGGCATGCACTAATCTGACCATATTCTGCATAAGAGCTTATGCATGCTTCGCCTCAGTGTTTGAACAGCTCGGCGGGTAGTCAGTCTTTTATAGGCAATTTGTTGTTCTTGAGCCTAGATATAGCTACCCTCTTTTCATTATGGTCAGGTGGTGGGACGACTTTCCCGCACAGTAACGGAAGGAAAGTTTGACGTTGAGAAGCTGCGCACGACACCTGCCATCGGAGAGCAATCCTCGACCCAACGATGTTACCGAGCAATGGAAGCATATCTCTAACTCTTTACGTACTGCCGCTGAGACCACTATAGGGTTTCAGCGAGCCCGCAAGAACAACTGGTACGATGAGGAATATAGCACTGCCTCGGAAAAAAAGGACGCTGCATACAGGGAGACGTTGCGAATGGTGTATGGCAACGGTATAGTGAAGCAAGGAAGGAAGAGAGACGCCTTTTCCGAAAGAAGAGACGTGAAGCCGAAAGGCGTGAGTGTGAGGAGCTTGAGCTGGCTAACAGGAATGATGCCCGAAAATTCTATGAAAAGATCAGTCGGATGACGGAAGGTTTAAAGGCCGGGGCAAGTTCCTGGAAGGACAATAATCGGGAAGAACCTCTCTGAGCCATTTGAAACCAAACGAGGCTTCAGACAGGGCGACTCCTCTTCGTGCAATTTCTTTAACCTGATGCTGGAGAAGATAATTCAAGCAGCAGAGCTAAGCCGCAATTGCACATTATTTTACAAGACCGTGCAATTGCTGGCGTATGCCGATGATATTGATATCATTGACCTTAACAGCCGCGCCGTAAGCGCTGCTTTCTCTGGATTGGATAAAGAAGCAAAAAAAGTGGGTCTTGCGGTGAACGAGGACAAGACGAAATACCTGCTGTCATCAAAGAAAGAATCTGCGCACCTGCGCCTTGGCAGCCAAGTCACCGTTGATGGCTACAAGTTTGAAACGGTGAGAGATTTCGTCTATTTGGGAACCAGCATTAACACCGAAACTAATATCAGTCTAGAAATCCAACGGGGAATCACCCTTGCCAACAAATGTTACTTTGGACTAAGTAGGCCATTGACAAGTAAAGTCCTCTCTCGACAAACAAAGATCACGCTCTATAAGTCTCTCATCATACCAGTCCTGATGTACGGCTCGGAATCAGGGACAGTGTCAAGAGAAGATGAGATGGCCCTTGGAGTATTTGAGAGAAAAGTTCTCCGGAAGATTTATGATCCTTCCCGTGATGCCATCGGCGAGTATCGAAGGAAATTTAACGTTGAGCTGTACGAGCTTTACGCAGACCTGACCATAGTTCAGCGGATTAAAGCCCAAAGGCTCCGCTGGCTGGGTCGTGTTATGCGAATGGACAAAGAAGCACCAGCACAGAAAGTTTTCCTATCGACACCCGAATTCAGCAGCAGAGGGAGGGGAGACCTCGACTGAGATGGAAACAACAGGTAAAGGATGACTTAAACTCCCTTGGGGTTTCCAATAGGCGTCAGTTGTCTCTAAAAAGGGATGACTGGCGTGCTTTGATATGAAACGGCCAAAATCGCACAGGCGGTTAAGCGTCATTATGACGCAAGCCAAAGATTAGATTTGACCGATCGAATAATTTATTTAAACATCGCCTACGCCTATTTTGTTATTAACGAACAAACTGAGCAACAACTCACAAACAAACAATACCAGCTACCGTGATTGCAATTTCGTTCTTGCTAAGGAACTAGACGGATCTCATTGGAAGTTGTTTTTTATGTGGTGGGTCCCAAATCGTAACAGACGATGTAGCTTAAAAGCCCTAATCACACCACTCAAGCAACAGATGTCGCTGTAGTGTGATCTTAAGGCAAATAGATATGTATTCATACATATACAACCAAAAACCCGCGTGTAGCCAGTACACGCGAAAGAAGTTAACTTCTTAAGTTGAGAAATAACGAAATATGAATAAGATGTATTCCAGAATGGTTTAGATTCACAATATCTTACTTCCGGGAAGTGGACCAGGGAAACGATCCATTCGAAAAAATCTTATATATGGTGCGTTTTCCTTAAAATTTGGTACATGGGTAGAATTGGGCCTAAATTAACAGGGGCCACCAGGAATGGGATATAGAGGAAGAGGGGCGTGGTAGAAGGAAAGAGGGCAATGAAGAGCAAAAGGGAGGGAGATAGGAAAGAGAATTGTACGAAGACTAGGTAGCAAGCCTGCTACCAGGTGCCAGGTGCCAAGCAAA
This sequence comes from Campiglossa producta, assembly GCA_964058755.1. Taxonomy (NCBI): domain Eukaryota; kingdom Metazoa; phylum Arthropoda; class Insecta; order Diptera; family Tephritidae; genus Campiglossa; species Campiglossa producta. Next base: position 47,391,102 of record CAXKVI010000006.1, on the reverse strand, counting down.
AAAAGTCATGTTCCCGTTGGAATTTTAACCAGATATTTTTTGCCCAGGAATAAAAGTCACGCTCCTGACGCGTATGAGCACGTTTTGTGCTGTGTTCACCGGTGACCATTTGCCGTTTTTTTTTAAACTATTCTTATTTTTTTTTTTTAAATGTGATCACCGGTGATCACATTTCGAAGAACTAAATCAAAATAAATCAGTATCAAACTTGAGTTCATAGCGAACAGTTGGTTGCAAATTACAGTGAAAAATAGTGAAGTGAAGGAAAACTATTCGTTGGTTCCACAAAGTAGCTTTTGACGTGCTATTGAATACGGTGGTTATTAATGCGTATATCTTATACAACGAAATATCCCCAAGCAAAAGAATAAGTATAGGCCTACTGCCATTCTGGAATACGGTCGAAAATACCTTTCATTTGATACCATATTGGCATATTCTTGTCAATATTTAAAAAAATTGAGATAGGTGGCAACCCTGTGAATCGTCCTAAGTGGCGACACCCACGCGTATAATCTTAGAATGAATCATACTATCTATAATGTCAAACTTTATCCAAAACGATCGAGCGGTTCCCGAGATATAGAGAAAAATAAATAAAATAAGTTTGGGGGCAACTATAGCTGGACACCCTGCTAGATATTGTCATATGTGAAATGCGACCGAAAATACCTTTCATTTAATACACATATTGGCATATATTGCTGAATATTAAAAACAAACAAAAATGAGATATGTGGCAACCCTGTGAACCGCCCCAAGTGCCAACACCCACGCATATAATCTTAGAATTAACCATACTATCTATAATGCCAAAATTTATCCACATCGGTCAAGCGGTTCCCGAGATATTAATAAAAATAAATAAATTGAGGTTAGGTGGCAACCCTAGGTGACAACCCTGCTTGAGATTTACGTATTTGGAATACGGTCGATGTTAAAAACAAACTCGACAATTTTTTGCAATCCAATATTTATTTCAATTAATATTACAAGGATTAAAAAATTTAATCGTATAAATTGTAACTTTCTGCTATTGTTTACGTACTGAGTTCATCTCCCATGGCACAGCTTTCGTATACCAAAATTCTTCACATATTCGATCACCTGATTTAATCAGCCAAGCAGCGAACGACACCTATGCATATTCCTGATGTGAGGAACAGTGGGATTTATATTGTAGTTGTGGGATTTATGTCGATCGTATTGCCAGATTATTCGCAACACTCCCCCCCGGTATAGCCTGTCCATCAGGTTGTACCGTGTCATTCAGATCCATAACAGCGATTTTGATAGCAGGTCTTTCATAAATTCCAGATGCAGTCTGTAGTGTCGCGCTTCTCACTCTTCCGTCCTTACCTTTTCGCACGGCAATCACTCTGCCCATTGGCCAACAGTTTCTTGGATTATTTGCATCGACTAGATAGGCAATATCTCCGACTTCTATGCCCTTTACATCGGCAAATCATTTAGTTCTTCTGGTGATGGTTGGCAAATATTCGGTTACCCAACGGCGCCAAAAAGCTTCAGCCAGTTGTTGCGATGTTCGCCAGCCACGACGCATCAAGATACCCTCCGAGACTGGTTCTGCCAACGGCTTAATACCACTGGAGCTACCTAGTAAAAAACGGTTAGGAGTAAGTGCCTCTTCACCTTCATGCTCAATGGAGATATAAGTCAAAGGACGAGAGTTGATCGTCATCTCCACTTCCATAAATGTAGCGCGTAAAAGTTCATCTTTCGGTCTGCTAGTGGCCAAAATCCGTTGAAGTATTGATTTTACAGAGCGAACAAGCCGCTCCCAAGCTCCTCCCATATGTGGGGATGCGGGTGGTATAAAATGCCACTCAGATGAAGCGGAAGTAAAGGTTTTTATCAGGAGATTCTGATCCAAGAGCTTAAACTCGTATCTCATTTCTCTTTCAGCACCCTTTAAATTTGTGCCATTGTCATTCCATATCTCCAAGGGTCTCCCTCTGCGCGCTATAAAATTTCGTACGGCTAATATACAAGAGTCAGTGGACAGTGAATAAGCTATTTCCAGATGTACTGCTCTGGTTGTCAAGCAGGTGAACGGTACGCCATACCTTTTCTCCGTGCTTCTCTTAACTGCCACAAGAAAAGGCCCAAAATAATCAACGCCTACATAGGAAAACGAACGGCAGAAATGCGCCGTACGAGCTAGAGGCAAATATGCCATTCTAGGTGGTTGTGGTTCAACGGTTCTATTTTTACATGTTTGGCTATGTCGACGAACCGTATTGGTTGCGATGCGAAGCTTTGGTACCCAATATATTTCGCGCATTTCGTTAACAACGGTTTCCATGTTACAGTGATGATATTTAATGTGAAAATCGTTAATAATCAAACGCGTAATATGGTGACTGTGTGGCAGTAAAACTGGATCTGGCCGCCCTTCAACCTTTACACGCCCATCTACTCGCAAAACACCGTAGCCGTGTAAATAGAGTGATAATTTGTATATATCGCTGGTTTTGCAAATGATCTTCCCAGTTGATAGCGAAGCTATTTCTTCTTTGAAAACATCATGCTGGGCTTTTTTCCACATATAACTTTCCGCCTAACAGAAACCGTCGCTGCTTGGCATACCATATGCGGGCGGATTACTACGTACCACTTTCAACCAAATGCGAGCGCAATAAAAGGTCATAGCAGTTGATTTATTAAGACGGTTCCAAGACGAAAAGTTCTCTGGTTTAGGCCCAATAAAATTTTCGGCAGGTAAACTATGGACGCCAGCAAACTGTGAAAAATTAGCTTTTTGTACAGGTAAGGGCCATTCGGTGCGGGGAAGGTACCGAAAAGACGACCCCTTAAACCATCGACTGTCGTTAGAAAATTCTGGATCGCCTTGCCATTTGGTACCACGTTTTCTGCCGTTGGTACCCAATGCCATTGGCTGACGTCAGTCAGTTCCAAAATCTCACTTACTCGAAAAGCCACAAACTGTTTATAGCGACGATGGTCAGCATGCAGCCAGGCCAATACATATTTTTTTTGCGGGACGCTACTGGAATAATTTTTAAAATTTTTTGACAAGCGGCCATGTTTTTCTTCAAACGTACAATACAGATTTACTCACATAAAAAAGTTCTCACACCAAACCCTGTAGGGAATTCATATAACTCCAAGTCAACTATTAGTTCTTTATTTTTCAGTGTTCATAGCACTTTTATTAGAGCGTCTCGGGCTTACAGGCAAAAAAAAGACGGCCGTACCTCCCCTCATACAAAGTGTTTTTGAAAAACATTAAAAAAAAATTTTTTTTTGGCAAGCCTAGATGTCGCCTAATTACCTTTTTCTTCAAATCTTTGGCATTTGTTGTGGGATTTTAAAGTTTGACACATAAATTTTTTCGTCTCAAGAGGAGGTTTTTTCTCAAGAAAGTTCATTGAGCTCATGCGTTTCGTTGTGGTACCACACTCGACTGAGATGGAAACAACAGGTGGAGGATGACTTGAACTCCCTTGGGGTTTCCAATTGGCGTCGGTTATCGCTAAAAAGGAATGATTGGCGTGCTCTGATACGAAACGGCAAAAACCCGCTTAGGCGGGTTGTCGTCATTATGACGAAAGCCAAGATTAGCATTTCAGATAAAAAAAGTATCTTTTTTAAGTCAGCTTTTGATTTCATTGAAAATTTGTATGATGTCAGCATTGATCTGGCTTAGAACACCGGTTTCGACCTTAACTGAGGCCTGAACAGCTACGTATGAATGCATGATAAAACCATACCAAAAACGTAAATAAATTATTATTAATATCTCATAACTAAATTTGATTAGTTAACTAAAACAAGTACTTATATGTATAGAAATCTGTAGATATTTGGTATTTGAGAAAAGGTTTCGAAAAAGCAATTGCTCATTTTTATTAATTTATACCAATGGTACAATGAACAGCTAGGATGACAATAAATAATAATAGTTGCTTTGGAGTTATATGAATTCCCTACAGGGTTTGGAGACAGCATTTCTTTATGTAAGTATGTAATTATGTCACAAATATTGTACTATTGAAAAAACCATGGCCGCTTGTAAAAAATTTGAGAAAATTATTTCAGTAGCGTCCCGTATAAAAAAATATGGGGTGTGTTGAATAAAATGTTGACAATCTGTTGCTCATCACAAGCTCATCAGTCGCTACATGAAAATGAAGTACGAAATTGTTGTTGCATATTGGGGTCTATCAGCTATTCCGACGGAGCTCCCGGCGGGAGAAAATGTAACAGATCTTGAGGGAATTCCAGCGATTTTAAGAGCATTTGGCGGTATGTTTCGATAATTTCGATGTTATCTTTATTGACTCTATTTCCTTTATTCCTGCCGGGAGCTCCGACGGAATAGCTGATAGACCCCATTATCTCTTAAGTATCAGCATCAGAGCATCAATAAAGTAACTTGACTGCAATACTGCAGTAATATTGATAGTAATATTAACGTTAATAACTTCAAAAACAAGCATTCTACTAGCTTTCAGTTCTTTTCTTATACACAACGATATTTTCGAAATGCAATTTAACAGTGGGAGTAGTTGCCCCACCAACCCCCATCTGTACATACCAGTTTATTGAATTTTTTTTGTATAATTGCTTACATTGAAATTCTGTGCTCCTGATACTTGTCAAATATTAAAAACTTATTAGCGTGTGCTTAAATTAAATTTAATTAAAATTTATAAAATATTTATTCAATCATCAATTTCGAAAAGCGCTAATTCCAGAAATTTTACGAGCATGTTTTTTTATTATTATGCGTTCCAAATAATTCCCACCATCATCATTTATTGGCGCTTAACCGCCTAAGCGATTTTGGCCGTTGCATATCAAAGCACGCCAGTCATTCCTTTTTAGCGATAACTGACGCCAATTGGAAACCCCAAGGAAGTTCAAGTCATCCTCCACCTGTTGTTTCCATCTCAGTCGAGGCCTCCCCCTTCCTCTGCTGCCGAATTCAGGCGACGAGCTCATGCGTTTCGTTGTGGTACCACACTCGACTGAGATGGAAACAACAGGTGGAGGATGACTTGAACTCCCTTGGGGTTTCCAATTGGCGTCGGTTATCGCTAAAAAGGAATGATTGGCGTGCTCTGATACGAAACGGCATAAAACCGCTTAGGCGGGTTGTCGTCATTATGACGAAAGCCAAGATTAGGATTTCAGATAAAAAAAGTATCTTTTTTAAGTCAGCTTTTGATTTCATTGAAAATTTGTATGATGTCAGCATTGATCTGGCTTAGAACACCGGTTTCGACCTTAACTGAGGCCTGGATAGCTACGTATGAATGCATGATAAAACCATACCAAAAACGTAAATAAATTATTATTAATATCTCATAACTAAATTTGATTAGTTAACTAAAACAAGTACTTATATGTATAGAAATCTGTAGATATTTGGTATTTGAGAAAAGGTTTCGAAAAAGCAATTGCTCATTTTTATTAATTTATACCAATGGTACAATGAACAGCTAGGATGACAATAAATAATAATAGTTGCTTTGGAGTTATATGAATTCCCTACAGGGTTTGGAGACAGCATTTCTTTATGTAAGTATGTAATTATGTCACAAATATTGTACTATTGAAAAAAACATGGCCGCTTGTAAAAAATTTGAGAAAATGCAATTTAACAGTGGGAGTAGTTGCCCCACCAACCCCCATCTGTACATACCAGTTTATTGAATTTTTTTTGTATAATTGCTTACATTGAAATTCTGTGCTCCTGATACTTGTCAAATATTAAAAACTTATTAGCGTGTGCTTAAATTAAATTTAATTAAAATTTATAAAATATTTATTCAATCATCAATTTCGAAAAGCGCTAATTCCAGAAATTTTACGAGCATGTTTTTTTATTATTATGCGTTCCAAATAATTCCCATCATCATCATTTATTGGCGCTTAACCGCCTAAGCGATTTTGGCCGTTGCATATCAAAGCACGCCAGTCATTCCTTTTTAGCGATAACTGACGCCAATTGGAAACCCCAAGGAAGTTCAAGTCATCCTCCACCTGTTGTTTCCATCTCAGTCGAGGTCTCCCCCTTCCTCTGCTGCCGAATTCAGGCGACGAGCTCATGCGTTTCGTTGTGGTACCACACTCGTTGCAACGTTGAGCTACCTAGGCTCGCGGCAGAAAGAGAGGGAGCCCCGGGGGGGGCCACTCTGACATACTTGGTTTAAGGGCTCACCGGGGTCTTTTTCGCAGCGTCTGTACACCAAGCGGTGCGGCTGTAAGCGGGCGTCTGTCTTGAAGCAAGCGGCTCGTTATATAAATGTGCAAAACTTTTCCCTCCCAATCCATGGTGTTATGCGATACCGTGCCCATTGGACGTTTGCAGCCGGGAGGCAAATCGTGGCTGTAGTCGAACGGAGCCTCACTGATACCGGGCCGCCTCAGGGAGTAACTATGGTCTTACCGCGGTATGGGGCTCTGCCGCGGCGGACGACACACTTCCCCTTACACTACCCTTGACCCTAAGCTGGCCTTGTCCGGCGAGGGGTCGTACGAACAAGATGAAGAACACACAAAATACAAAGCAATTAACTACTTCGTTTACTCCGCAGCAGAGAAGAACTATGCTGGAGCAAGCGAAAACACAACGCCGGAGGACAAACTCCGCCTCAAAGTTAACTGGGAGGCCGACAGCGATGGAAACTACGGGTCAGTCATCCCCCAAACTGCTATCAAGTAAGAGTGACTTGATGGGAGCAAGCAACAGTGCGGCTGCCTACGCAGTCAAGCAGAAAACGGCGGAAGCTAAACTTCCATCAAGCGCTGGTACGAAACCCAATCTCTTCACATCTGGGGCAATGGTCTCACGACCTGGTTTCAGAGTTTCGAAAGAGAAGGACGACGCCGCAAAGGGAGAGACCGCGATGGCAACTACGAGTCTGAATCCCCCCAAAGAGGCATCTCCCCGACGCTTTGCGTACTGGGATAAAAGAAAGGCCGCAAGGAAGATGGTGGAGGAAGCGAAAGCTCTGATACCAAATTTCCAGAGGCCCTACGTGCCTAAGAGGGTGAACGGTAATCCCTTCAAACGCCAGAGATCGGACGGAGAGGTAGACCCCCATCCGAAGCGGCATCAGGTCAACCCCGTAGTGGGAAAACTCAGCTTTGCTGAAGTAACCAAGGACAGAATCCTTATAGGTTTCATTGACCGAGGTAACGACCGTTGGTCCATCCCCAAAGACCAGTGGCTGTATGTCCGGAATGAAATGGGCAGGGCCCTCCTCCACTTAATGCGTGAGTCTCCGGGTAGTCCGCCGCGAGGTACTGACGCGGGCTGGCACCAAGGTCAGATCAAAATATTCGCGTGCGAGGATGCAAGAACTGTCGCACTGTATAAGGCAGCAGTTGCAAGACTGGGTGAAGTCTATCCAGGGGCAAGACTAGATGTCGTCGACTGGAAGGACATTCCTGCTCGGCCAAGGGCAAGGGCATGGATTCCTGCTGTCCCTGCAGAACCCGAGCATATTCTTGAGATGCTGCAGGTCTGGAATCCGTCTCTCCCGACGCAGGATTGGGGCGTCAATCTGGTCGATGATGTGGTTGGGCCCAATAGACAGGTGGTTATCACTCTGAATAAGGAGGCGCTAGAGCCCCTAAAACGGTGCAACGGACGAGTGCATTACGGCTTGGGTCAGATCGTGATCCACGTATACCGTGGCGATGCACAGCGCGCTGCTATTCCGGACGCTCCGGAGGACTCGGAGATCGAGGCATCGGAAGGGGAAGCAGAGGAGTCCGACGCGGAAAGTATGTTATCCGCCACGTCAAATTGCGATGGTGCTGCGAACAACTCGGCGATAGAAGAAAGCCTGCTTGACGAAGAAGGCCTCGACGTCACGATCGTGGCTAAACCTGAGCACACTAACGTTGATGCTGCTTCAGACAGCAGGGTTCCCGCCACGCCAAATCGTGCAGGTGCTCTGGACAACTCCTCGTTGAGAGACAGCCCCCGGAACAGGCCAGACATCGACGACACGCTGGCGGCAGGGATGTCTGAGCTCTCTCATGTTGGTGGTGCTTCAGATAAATCTGCACAAATCTAAAGCAGCCTCGGCTGTTTTAAGCAGTCGTCTTTCTAAAGGCGACGTAGACGTGGTCCTTATCCAAGAGCCCTGGGTCAATAGCTCTAGGATCTGTGGATTGGGGACTAAGGGGTACAAGCTCATCCAAGCCAATGATGAGGGCAAGGTCAGAACCTGTATTTTGGTAAAGTCTGAGCTAAACACCTTTCTATTACCCAACTACTGAAATGGGGACGTTACAGCTGCCAGCTTAACAGTCGGCAGCACCAGCCTAACGATGGCGTCGGTCTATATGCCCTATGACGCCGAAGAACCTCCTCCACAAAAGGAGGTGAAAGATCTGGTGGATAATTTCTGTACGGGCCATCTTATTATTGGAGCTGACGCTAATGCTCATCACGTCCAGTGGGGAAGCTCCGATATTAACGCTAGGGGCGAGTCTCTGTTTGACTACCTACTAACAACTAACCTGGTGGTTTGTAACGTGGGTAACGAGCCTACTTTTATAACTAAAGCTCGTAGGGAGGTTATAGACCTCACTGTTTGTAGCGAAGGCGCTTATGAGTGGGTCAGAAAATGGCGTGTTCTTGATGAGCATTCATTTTCTGACCATCGGTACATAGAAATTGTGTTAGACTTTATTGTTGAGCAGCCAGTTATGAAACGAAATCCACGCAACACTAACTGGCAGCTACATAACCAAATATTAGCTAGGGACCTACCAGTATTACCTCCACAAGCCCCCTTATCAGTGGGAGAACTGGATGATCTGGTAACGACCTTTACAACGGCGCTCTCAAATGCCCTAGAGCAGGCTTGTCCAGTACCAAAACCACGCGGCAAACATAGACCCCACTGGTGGTCTTACGACCTGGATTCGTTCCGTATATCATGCAGGAAGCAATTTAACAAGGCCAAGAGCATCGGTACGGAGCCTGAATGGCTCGAATATAAAGCTAAACTGAGGGCCTATAAAAAGGCTCTAAGGCAAGCGAAGAGAACTTCGTGGAGAAATTTCTGCACCGGGGTCGAAAAAGTCGATGATACAGCGAGACTTAGACGAGTGCTATCAAAAACTCAAACAGCCATTAGCTATTTACGGAAGCCTGACGGATCTTGGACCAGCACGGAAGGGGAAACCCTGGAGCTGCTCCTGAACACGCACTTTCCGGGGAACTTGTATGATGCACCTATAGCATCTGCAACAAACCTGGCGGTAAACATACCCATTACGGAGGAAAGGGTAAGGTGGGCAATCAAAAGCTTTGAGCCGTTCAAGGAAGCTGGGCCAGACGGGATTTTCCCCGCACAACTTATAAACACGCTGGAAATATCAGCTAAATGGCTGGTAGTTCTCTATTCAGCCTGCCTGGCTCTTAATTACATTCCGTGCTCCTGGAGAAGCGCCACGGTAGTCTTTATTCCAAAGGCTGGGAAGGCCTCACACTATGAGCCTAAAGACTACAGACCGATCAGTCTCTCGTCTTTTGCACTTAAAACCTTCGAGAGGATAATTAGCGATTATCTCTCCTCTACTATTGATAGCAACCTTATTTCTAGCTATCAACATGCATACACCAAAGGTAAATCAACGGAAACTGCGCTCCACAGCCTAGTCTCTATTGTTGAAAAATCATTGCACGAAAAGGAGTACTGTCTCGTGGCCTTTCTGGACATCGAAGGGGCTTTCAACAATATAAGGCCGGAGGCTATTAACACTGCTTTAACAAACCTGGGCATAAATAGGTCTCTTATTGGACTAATTGATCAACTACTAAAGGGAAGGAAAATAGTTTCTTCACTGGGAACAGTTGATCTTTCACGCCATGTCACAAGAGGAACGCCTCAGGGTGGTGTTCTCTCCCCGCTCCTATGGAACCTCACCGTAAACTCGCTGCTACGAGACACAAGGTGGGGGGGCGGGAAGATAGTGGCATATGCAGACGATTTAGCTATTGCATATAGGGGCAAATTCCCACAAACCCTGTGTGACTTGATGCAAGTAGCACTGCGAGAAGTTTCTTCATGGTCCTCTCGCTGCGGACTTAGCATCAACCCGGGAAAGGTGGAGCTTGTCCTTTATACCAGGCGGTACAAGATACCACCGCTGAACCTACCAGAACTAGATGGCGTGCGCCTGAACTTAGCTGACAAAGCCAAATTCCTAGGCACAGTTCTAGATAGAAAGCTTAACTGGAAGGAGAATGTCATCCAGCGCCAGAGGAAAGCGTGCATTGCACTTTACACGTGTAAAAGAGCCATTGGCAAAAACTGGGGGCTCAGCCCCAAAATTTGCAGATGGATCTACACTGCGATAATCCAGCCAATTATGCTGTATGGAGTCGTGGTATGGTGGCCTGCGCTAGGAAAGGCAACAAACCTAAATCTGTTAGGAAAAGTCCACAGATCGAGCATGATCTGTATAAGCGGGGCGTTAAGAACAACGCCCAATGAAGCTCTCCAGGCCATTCTTGGCTTTTTGCCACTCGATCTGGAAGGGTACCGGGCAGCAGCAGCATCGGCTCTGCGTCTAAGGGAAACGTCCGTCTGGGGCGCAAGCACTATTGGACACTCCTGTATTCTAAGATCTTACAGCTTTCTCCCTCTGAGCACAGATCGGTGTGCGACCACAACAGTCGGAGATTGTTGTTTTAGAATAAACATTCCCAGCAGGGAAGACTGGGAGAACATAGATCGGTGTTCCGCTACTAATGGCGGCACTTTTATATACACCGACGGCTCGAAGTTAGACGGCAGAGTCGGAGGAGGGGTTTACTCAAGGGATTTGGACCTAGAACTCTCCTTTAGACTACCTGATCACTGCAGCGTCTTCCAGGCTGAAGTTTCTGCAATCATGGACGCCGTGACTTGGATAGGTGAACGCACCATCGGACAGGATATCTGTATTTTCAGCGACAGCCAAGCGGCCATCAAATCCCTTGGCTCTTACTCGTTCAACTCTGAACTGACGCTCAGCTGTCGTCGATCTCTTCAAGAGATGGCCCAACAGAACCGCGTGAACCTCACATGGGTCCCGGGACACAGGGACATTGAGGGAAACTGTAGGGCAGACGAACTTGCCAGGCAGGGCACGACCAAGCAGATTCTTCAAGATAAAGAGCGCATAGGTATGCCGTTTGCCACGTGCAAGCTAATGCTGAAGGAGCATACACTCCGCGAAGCCAACGAAAGATGGCTACAAGCCCCAGGGTGCCGGATATCCAAGCAAACCTGGCCAAAATGCGATCTTAAAAGATCTAGACACATATACGCCCTAAAAAGGAAGGAAATCTCCATATTAATAGGTGTTTTAACCGGGCACTGCCTTATTGGTAGGCACGCAGCAAGGCTAGGCGTTCCCTACCGACGATGCTGCAGGAGTTGCAAAGAGGATGAGGAAGAGGAAACGGTGGAGCACCTCATCTGCAACTGCCCGGCCTTAAGCGGAGCGAGAAGGCGCTCTCTGGGAGTTCCCTTCCTGGTTAGCTTAAGCCAGGTCGCGGAGCTAGACATAAAGGACTTGATGGCCTTCATCAAGTTATCAAAATGGTTCGAGTAGGGGTAGCGGTGTCGGTTAGGAGTGTCAGTCCCGGGTTTCGGCTATATGGAGAGTCCCGACAGCACTGGGATTTTCCATATGGCCGGGCCCCGGCACTGACTTTCCTAGTGTTTGGTGGTATCACAACGGGCCTTTTATTACTGGCCTAGGTGTGCCTTTGCGGCAGCCACTTCTACCTACCTACCTACCTAAGTCAGCTTTTGATTTCATTGAAAATTTGTATGATGTCAGCATTGATCTGGCTTAGAACACCGGTTTCGACCTTAACTGAGGCCTGGACAGCTACGTATGAATGCATGATAAAACCATACCAAAAACGTAAATAAATTATTATTAATATCTCATAACTAAATTTGATTAGTTAACTAAAACAAGTACTTATATGTATAGAAATCTGTAGATATTTGGTATTTGAGAAAAGGTTTCGAAAAAGCAATTGCTCATTTTTATTAATTTATACCAATGGTACAATGAACAGCTAGGATGACAATAAATAATAATAGTTGCTTTGGAGTTATATGAATTCCCTACAGGGTTTGGAGACAGCATTTCTTTATGTAAGTATGTAATTATGTCACAAATATTGTACTATTGAAAAAAACATGGCCGCTTGTAAAAAATTTGAGAAAATTATTTCAGTAGCGTCCCGTATAAAAAAATATGGGGTGTGTTGAATAAAATGTTGACAATCTGTTGCTCATCACAAGCTCATCAGTCGCTACATGAAAATGAAGTACGAAATTGTTGTTGCATATTGGGGTCTATCAGCTATTCCGACGGAGCTTCCGGCGGGAGAAAATGTAACAGATCTTGAGGGAATTCCAGCGATTTTAAGAGCATTTGGCGGTATGTTTCGATAATTTCGATGTTATCTTTATTGACTCTATTTCCTTTATTCCTGCCGGGAGCTCCGACGGAATAGCTGATAGACCCCATTATCTCTTAAGTATCAGCATCAGAGCATCAATAAAGTAACTTGACTGCAATACTGCAGTAATATTGATAGTAATATTAACGTTAATAACTTCAAAAACAAGCATTCTACTAGCTTTCAGTTCTTTTCTTATACACAACGATATCTTCGAAATGCAATTTAACAGTGGGAGTAGTTGCCCCACCAACCCCCATCTGTACATACCAGTTTATTGAATTTTTTTGTATAATTGCTTACATTGAAATTCTGTGCTCCTGATACTTGTCAAATATTAAAAACTTATTAGCGTGTGCTTAAATTAAATTTAATTAAAATTTATAAAATATTTATTCAATCATCAATTTCGAAAAGCGCTAATTCCAGAAATTTTACGAGCATGTTTTTTTATTATTATGCGTTCCAAATAATTCCCATCATCATCATTTATTGGCGCTTAACCGCCTAAGCGATTTTGGCCGTTGCATATCAAAGCACGCCAGTCATTCCTTTTTAGCGATAACTGACGCCAATTGGAAACCCCAAGGAAGTTCAAGTCATCCTCCACCTGTTGTTTCCATCTCAGTCGAGGCCTCCCCCTTCCTCTGCTGCCGAATTCAGGCGACGATAGGAAAACCTTCTGTGCTGGAGCTTCTTTGTCCATTCGCATAACATGGCCCAGCCAGCGGAGTCTTTGGGCTTTAATTCGCTGGACTATGGTCAGATCTGCGTAGAGCTCGTACAGCTCATCGTTAAATTTCCTTCTATACTCGCCGTTGGCATCACGGGAAGGACCATAAATCTTCCGGAGAACTTTTCTCTCAAATACTCCAAGGGCCATCTCATTTTCTCTTGACATTGTCCATGAATCTGAGCCATACATCAGGACAGGTATGATGAGAGACTTATAGAGCGTGATCTTTGTTCTTCGAGAGAGGACTTTACTTCTCAATTGCCTACTCAGTCCAAAGTAGCACTTGTTGGCAAGAGTGATTCTCCGCTGGATTTCTAGACTGATATTATTTTCGGTGTTGATACTGGTTCCCAAATAGACGAAGTCCCTCACAGTTTCAAATTTGTAACTATCAACAGTGACATGGCTGCCAAGACGCAGGTGCGCCGATTCTTTCTTTGATGACAGCAAATACTTCGTCTTGTCCTCGTTCACGGCAAGACCCACTTTTTTCGCTTCCTTATCCAGTCCAGAGAAGGCAGCGCTTACGGCGCGGTTGTTAAGGCCAATGATATCAATATCATCGGCATACGCCAGCAATTGCACGCTCTTGTAAAAGATTGTACCATTGCGGTTTAGCTCTGCTGCTCGAATTATCTTCTCCAGCATCAGATTGAAGAAATCGCACGAAAGGGAGTCGCCCTGTCTGAAGCCTCGTTTGGTTTCAAATGGCTCAGAGAGGTCCTTCCCGATTCTGACGGAGCTGTTGGTATTGCTCAACGTCATTTGGCAAAGCCGTATAAGCTTTGCAGGGAAGTCAAATTCAGACATGGCGGCATACAGGCAACTCCTTTTTGCGCTGTCAAAAGCGGCTTTGAAATCGACAAAGAGATGGTGTGTGTCGATTCTTTTATCATGGGTCTTCTCCAGGATTTGGCGTATCGTGAAAATCTGGTCGATGGTAGACTTACCAGGTCTAAAGCCACACTGATAAGGTCCAATCAGTTTGTCTACGATGGGCTTCAGTCTTTCACACAACACGCTAGAAAGAACCTTATATGCAATATTAAGAAGACTAATTCCGCGGTAGTTGGTGCGGTTAGCGGGATCGCCTTTCTTGTGGATTGGGCAAAGCACACTTAAATTGCAATCCGGAGGCATGCATTCGACTGACCATATTCTGCATAAGAGCTGATGCATGCTTTTTACCAGCTCTTCGCCTCCGTGTTTGAACAGCTCGGCGGGTATTCCGTCTTTTCCAGCGACTTTTATATTAAAAAACCACATCAGCTTTTAAAGGGGGAATTATACAATCTTAAATTGGATTAAAAGCTCGTGTTTCAATCATCTCCTGTATTTTAACTCGGCCTGACATAACAGCAGCATTGGAGAGCACTTAGCAGCGCATGAAACAAATAACAATTTTTAAAGTTTGTTACAAATCTAAAGTTTTCAAACAGAAACTAAGACACTAGAGTTGCAGGTTCTTATAATTTCTCACATGTCAAATTTGCTTTTTATTTTCATTGGAAATCTTCCATTTGCCGGCAGAAGCATTTTTACTACAAAAAAAAATAAATTCTCAAGCTTAATCATTCCGATAGAAAGTGTGGAACTTTTTTTGCCACTCTAATGTTCCCTTTTATTTTTGGTAATACATCAAAACGCTCTATGTAATGTTTGTAATTTTTGAGTTCTTTCGAAAATTAGGTGTATTTGAAAGTACTTTTACTTTTTTTTGCCCCACGAATTAATCTTTCAACTATCTTTTTGCAAACGGCGACGTAGAATAAGAGAAAGATGCGTACATTGCGCACTTAAACCTAAAAGAATAATATTGACATAAAACGTTTTGCAGTATGAAAAAAAATTTTCAAACTTTTTTATCTACATTCATACAAACATACATACATTTTTCAAATTTTAATTTTTGTATATCTACCTACACAAATATTCTGTGCTCCTGTTACATTTTGTTTTAATTTCAAAGAAATGAAGCAAATAAATGGGCGAAAATGGCAGATACCACTTTAACATGCATGCGAATTACAGTGGAAATTTGCCGCCTTATTACCCGGGTAAAACCCGGGTAAAAACTGGGAACCCGATTTAATCGTTAGTATTCGATTAGTGACAGCTAGTCGACTAGCTGAAATCGAATATCTGCTATTCGATTTTCAAACAGCACAAAAGTTGGTAATCGACTACTCGACTAATCGACTAGTCGAGTAATCGATTAGAATCAAGAGCCCTACTCTACCGATAATACATGTGCTGATAATTATTGCACTCGTGCTAATGTCGATTTTGGTTCTCTTGAGTTTGTTAATGTCGATGATGTTCTACAAGCCATTCTTTCTGTAAAGTCTAATGATATGGGGTTTGATGGTATATGACCGAAATTTTTAAAAATTATTCTTCCTGAAATCCTTCCCTACTTAACCTACTTGGTCAACTCTGTGTTGACGACCTGTGTTTTTACCAAATGTTGGAAAGCGGCTAAGGCACTCAATATCCCCAAGCAAAAGAATAAGTATAGGCCTATAGCCATTCTGGAATACGGTCGAAAATACCTTTCATTTGATACCATATTGGCATATTCTTGTCAATATTAAAAAAAATTGAGATAGGTGGCAACCCTGTGAATCGTCCTAAGTGGCGACACCCGCGCGTATAATCTTAGAATGAATCATACTATCTATAATGTCAAACTTTATCCAAAACGATCGAGCGGTTCCCGAGATATAGAGAAAAATAAATAAAATAAGTTTGGGGGCAACCCTAGCTGGACACCCTGCTAGATATTGTCATATGTGAAATGCGACCGAAAATACCTTTCATTTAATACACATATTGGCATATATTGCTGAATATTAAAAACAAACAAAAATGAGATTATCCACATCGGTCAAGCGGTTCCCGAGATATTAATAAAAATAAATAAAATGAGGTTAGGTGACAACCCTAGGTGACAACCCTGCTTGAGATTTACGTATTTGGAATACGGTCGATGTTAAAAACAAACTCGACAATTTTTTGCAATCCAATATTTATTTCAATTAATATTACAAGGATTAAAAAATTTAATCGTATAAATTGTAACTTTCTGCTATTGTTTACGTACTGAGTTCATCTCCCATCGCACAGCTTTCGTATACCAAAATTCTTAACATATTCGATCACCTGATTTAATCAGCCAATCAGCGAACGACACGTATGAATATTCCTGATGTGAGCAACAGTGGGATTTATATTGTAGTTGTGGCATTTATGTCGATCGTATTGCCAGATTATTCGCAACACTCCCCCCCGGTATAGCCTGTCCATCAGGTTGTACCGTGTCATTCAGATCCATAACAGCGATTTTGATAGTAGGTCTTTCATAAATTCCAGATGCAGTCTGTAGTGTCGCGCTTCTCACTCTTCCGTCCTTACCTTTTCGCACGGCAATCACTCTTCCCATTGGCCAACAGTTTCTTGGATTATTTGGATCGCTAGATAGGCAATATCTCCGACTTCTATGCCCTTTACATCGGCAAATCATTTAGTTCTTCTGGTGATGGTTGGCAAATATTCGGTTACCCAACGGCGCCCAAAAGCTTCAGCCAGTTGTTGCGATGTTCGCCAGCCACGACGCATCAAGATAACCTCCGAGACTGGTTCTGCCAACGGCTTTATACCACTGGAGCTACCTAGTAAAAAATGGTTAGGAGTAAGTGCCTCTTCACCGTCATGCTCAATGGGGATATAAGTCAAAGGACGAGAGTTGATCGTCATCTCCACTTCCATAAATGTAGCGCGTAAAAGTTCATCTTTCGGTCTGCTAGTGGTCAAAATCCGTTGAAGTATTGATTTTACAGAGCGAACAAGCCGCTCCCAAGCTCCTCCCATATGTGGGGATGCGGGTGGTATAAAATGCCACTTAGATGAAGCGGAAGGTTTTTATCAGGAGATTCTGATCCAAGAGCTTAAACTCGGATCTCATTTCTCTTTCAGCACCCTCTAAATTTGTGCCATTGTCATTCCATATCTCCAAGGGACTCCCTCTGCGCGCTATAAAATTTCGTACGGCTAATATACAAGAGTCAGTGGACAGTGAATAAGCTATTTCCAGATGTACTGCTCTGGTTGTCCAGCAGGTGAACGGTACGCCATACCTTTTCTCCGTGCTTCTCTTAACTGCCACAAGAAAAGGCCCAAAATAATCAACGCCTACATAGGAAAACGGACGGCAGAAATGCACCGTACGAGCTAGAGGCAAATATGCCATTCTAGGTGGTTGTGGTTCAACGGTTCTATTTTTACATGTTTGGCTATGTCGACGAACCGTATTGGTTGCGATGCGAAGCCAATATATTTGGCACATTTCGTTGAGAACGGTTTCCATGTTACAGTGATGATATTTAATGTGAAAATCGTTAATAATCAAACGCGTAATATGGTGACTGTGTGGCAGTAAAACTGGATCTGGCTGCCCTTCAACCTTTACACGCCCATCTACTCGCAAAACACCGTAGCCGTGTAAATAGAGTGATAATTTGTATATATCGCTGGTTTTGCAAATGATCTTCCCAGTTGATAGCGAAGCTATTTCTTCTTTGAAAACATCATGCTGGGCTTTTTTCCACATATAACTTTCTGCCTAACAGAAACCGTCGCTGCTTGGCATACCATATGCGGGCGGATTACTACGTACCACTTTTAACCAAATGCGAGCGCAATAAAAGGTCATAGCAGTTGATTTATTAAGACGGTTCCAAGACGAAAAGTTCTCTGGTTTAGGCCCAATAAAATTTTCGGCAGGTAAACTA
The DNA here is from genome assembly GCA_964058755.1 of Campiglossa producta. NCBI lineage: Eukaryota > Metazoa > Arthropoda > Insecta > Diptera > Tephritidae > Campiglossa > Campiglossa producta. The sequence goes on along the minus strand of CAXKVI010000006.1, from coordinate 47,373,092 downwards.
TGGACGCCAGCAAACTGTGAAAAATTAGCTTTTCGTACAGGTAAGGGCCATTCGGTGCGGGGAAGGTACAGAAAAGACGACCCCTTAAACCATCGACTGTCGTTAGAAAATTCTGGATCGCCTTGCCATTTGGTAGCTTCATCAGCCACGTTTTCTACCGTTGGTACCCAATGCCATTGGCTGACGTCAGTCAGTTCCAAAATCTCACTTACTCGGAAAGCCACAAACTGTTTATAGCGACGATGGTCAGCATGCAGCCAGGCCAATACAGTTCGTGAGTCTGACCAATATACGGAGCAGTCAATATGTATAGAATGTGATTCGATAACGTGTTTGGCGAGGCGTGATCCCAAAAGTGCAGATTTTAATTCTAGGCGAGGTATCGAAGTCAGTTTAAGTGGAGCTACCCTTGTTTTGCTCACTTGCGTCGAGGAAGGTGTGCAACTCAATGCGAGGTGAGCCCCCAAACTCAAGGCGTATATACGAGCGCGGGATCTTCAGCGTTTCTATTTTCGGAATAAGTTTAAGCCATTTTAGCCATTTCACAAATTGGTCATCTGGAATGGGGTCATCCCAGTCACATCCAACTCTCCATATTTCCTTCAAGATGAATTTGGCGTATACAACGTAAAAACCTATCAGCCCAATTGGGTGGTATATTGTCATGACCAAGCTAAGGACTTCACGCTTGGTTGGCCGTCGATGATCGATAAAAATATCAGAGTCCCTAAACTTGGCAGAAACGCGAAATCCGAGATGGTCACTGGCGGTAATCCACCACATGCCTAATACCTTCTCGGTTGGTAGCTCCCTTTCAAGATCCAGACACATGGCGTCGGTTGAAGTTTCGTTTAGAGCGGCTAGCACCTGCCGTGAATTTGACATAAAATTTCGTGACGAACATCTTCCGCCAGCTTAATAGATTCTTCTTCTGTCCCAACGCTAACTAACATATCGTCGACATAGTGATTTTCAATTATACACTTCGCGGCGCTTGGAAACTCGTTCTAAAACTCAGCCGCGTTTTTATTTTTTACATATTGGGCACAGCTGGGTGAGCATGTAGCTCCAAAGGTCATGACCGTCATTACGAATGTTGTTGGCTCGCTGGCATTAGGCTCATACCACAAAAAACGCATACAATTTTGGTCTTGTTGTCGCACCCGAACCTGGTGAAACATTTCAGCTATATCACCCGATATAGCTATTATGTTTTGCCGAAATTTGAATAATACTGACAGAAGAGGAGTTGTCAAGTCAGGCCCTTTAAGGAGCATGGCATTTAAAGACACGCCGTCAACTTTGGCGGCAGCGTCCCACACAAGGCGAAACTTACCCGGCTTATTGGGGTTGGTTACAGCAAACACCGTAAGATACCAGTATTTCTTAACGGTGACATCGAGTGCTGTCATGCGTCTAGCATACCCCTTTTGTAAGTAGTCATCAATCCTTTGCTGAAGTGTCTCAGCCAACTTGGGCTCACGTTGCATCTTTTTACGTAGGCATTGTGCGCGAAATAAAGCCATAGGGCGGCTATCAGGTAAAGGCGTTTCATGATGGTTCCATAAAAGACTAGTTTCGAATCTATTGCCAATAAGTATGGTATACTTTTCTAGCTGCTTTATTGCCAGTTCATCTTCCTTCGAAATTAATGCAGCCGTGTTAGCTGAAACGCCTAGGTTATCGAGGCAAAAGTAAGATTTTGTTAACTGAAGTAGCTCCGCTTCTTTAGAGCAGTCGCAAATGTGATAGACATAGTGTAAACGATCATGGCCTATACCAGGAGCTTGACCCTTTATCGTCGATGAACGCGTACGTTGATACACTGCGGCTACCAAGCACACGAAATATAGTGCTACCCCCACCCACATTGTGCATATTTACATTGGCAGTTTTCGTTTGTGGATCTACCTTATTGTTTTTTGGAGTGATTGCGCTAGTACCTATATCTGCGTTGTGTAAAGTAGGGTGATGATTACGGGTACAACCATTAATGTTGCAAGTTGCCGCCGATTTGCAATCGCCTGCAGAATGCTTCTTCAAGCATCGGTGGCATAACCTAAATCTGCGAACGAGTTCCCATTTTTGGCTACGAGACATTACCTTGAAATACGGGCAATTAGAAAGGTGGCTACAATTGTCTTTGCAAACGATACAGCTTACCGTATTAAAATGATGATTAATTGCGCCACGTTTGCGTATCTTTGATCATTCGTTTGGTTGTTGTTTTTGTTCTTACTTTGGTACAATAACACAGTTGGCTCCTTGTGCTATCTGAAAAAGCCAGTCGCTGAAGTGTTGTAAATCACAGTTCGCCAGTGTTCTTTTATGCATCCCCCAATAAGCTGGTAGCAGTCCAGGTAGTTTCGAGACAAGCTTTTCCTCGAGTTCAGGATTGTTGAGATGATTGGTTAATCCTGATACCGACATTGTTGCACAGATGTTCTGCACTACAACAGCGAAATCCACCATTGATTCTAGTTGGTTTTCTGACGGTGGTGGAAAATCACAAATTTGTCGCTGTAGAACGCTTATTATAAGTTACACAAGACGAGTGTAGTAACAAATTCTTAACTGCATTGCGAGCAGGATCTTTCAGAGCTTGGCGCAGTCTTATAAGATTTTCCTCGTCAGAAAATGCGCACACCTCAGTCGATTGATTATAAGCAGCATAAAACAACGGCCACTCGGTTGGCTTACCATCGAATTTGGGCAACTCTTTGACTAGGCTATTACGAGAGGCGATGTGATCTTTAGTCAAACGCCGAGAAGCCGAGGGCCCGAATGATATGGCATTAGCATGACCCGCTGTTGGCAGCGTAGTCTGGGCCGCTTGGGGCACAAAGAATGTACTATTATTAAAAGGAGCTCTGGGAAAAGAAGATTGCGCTGGCTGCGGCGGTGAAATTATCTGATTACTTGTAGAGTACGCCTGTAATTGCTGCTCAAGCGAATGTATTCTATCCAAAAGAGATTGAAGAACTGTGGGTGGTAGATCACCTGGTTGCTGTGCAATCGCCGTTCTTATAAAGGTGCTATTTGGTGCAGGTCCACTGCTACTAAAAAAAAAAATAAAAAAAAAATAACTAATGTTGGTATGGTCATAACCTCTAACGAGTTGTGGGATTTATGTCGACCGTATTGCCAGATTATTCGCAACAGTCGAAAATACCTTTCATTTGAAAAAAATTGAGATAAGTGGCAACCCTATGAACCGCCCAAAGTGGCAACACCCACGCATGTAATCAAAGAATGAGTCATACTATCTATAATGCCAAATTTTATCCACACGGTCAACCGGTTCCCGAGATATTAACAAAAATAAATAAAATGCGGTTAGCTGGCAACCCTAGGTGGCAACCTTGCTTGAGATTTACATATTTGGAATACGATCGAAAATACCTTTCATTTGATACCCATATTGGCATATCTTGCTTGAAATGCCACAAGTGACAACACCCACGCATATAATCTTAGAATGAATGATGCTATCTATAATGCCAAATTTTATCCAAATCGGTTGAGCGGTTCCCGATATATAAGAAAAACGTCTACGCCTGGACGTCTGCAACATACGCCTAATAGTCGGATACAATTTCTTTTTCCGTGCCATAACATCCTGCCACAACTTCTGTGCCCATACCTTCCGTTGCATCGTCATCCATTATCTCAAATTTTACTCTCAATCAAAACTTCATATCGCCGCCTAAAAGGTTAACTTAAAAAAAAAAATACACGTATTAACGAACATAGTAGCAATTATCTCACGAAATCAAACAAGCAGTGTTGGTGTAACTAGTATGTGACGGTGCGGTAAGAAAATCCTAATTTCTCCTCGTTTCAATGACCACTATAAAGGGAAAGCTGAACAATTTCTAACAACAAATACATAGCCGTACGTGTAGTTCCTTAGCAAGAACGAAATTGCAATCACGGTAGCTGGTATTGTTTGTTTGTGAGGTTTTGCTCAGTTTTTTCGTTAACAACAAAATAGAATAATATAAATAAATTATTCGATCGGGCAAATAGTCCATGAAATTTAAACTGTATAACTAAAATGACCATAACATCAAGCTTTCAAAACACAGTATGTTTATGAAATAGATCGCAAAAACACAATAAAGCTTGATACAACCTAAAGCACGGGGGATAACAAAGTACATCTTCATATATACAACAACAAAGTCCAGCACGCACGACCAACTAATAGACAGTCCCACCCGACCAAGAATCCTATTTAAACTAACATCGGAGATTAATGATAGTTTCTCGTAACTTGAAAGTTCGTTAGATATAAGAGTATCGGGTTTAAAACGGATGTTAGAGAACTTAAGGGAATTGCGATAGTTTCTCGTACCTTGAAATTTCGCTACATATAAGAGTATCGGGTTTTAAACGGATGTTAGCGAACTTAAGAGAATTGCGACAGTTTCTCGTACCTTGAAAGTTCGCTATATATAAGAGTCTCGAGTTAAAAACGGATGTTTATTTTTTTCTCTGTCACCTTCATATATTTGTCAAATAAATGAAAAATTAATTCAATTATTAACACTGAAATACCAGAAGCTCTCTGGTCTTCCTTGGAACTGTATAAATAAGTGGGGAAATGGAAAGAACTTGTTTGGAAATCAAAGTAAGTGTTTTATAGCTTTCGGATATTCAAATTTCACTCAATCTAACCTTTTTTTTTTCTTCTTAAACCGTTTTCAGGATTTCTTCCTGTATGGCTATATCGGGAATCTAAATACTCCAGGGTGACTTTCCATCAAGATCCTCCATCCACACTGTCGGTGCCGTCGCATATTCAGCACTCTCTGCTTGCCAACCACATACATATTTTAATATTATTTAAAACGCATTTGTCCTATGTACATTAATTAACTATGTAGTTCTATCTATTTGCAATATGTTTGTGATTTAAATTATATAAATTATGTCTACCCTGAAGTAAATTAAATAAAATGAATGAAATTATCAAAAAATATATATTAATTAATTAATTTTGAATGTGAAACGAGGTGGTGTTAGCGTAAGCATTCTCGAACCGTTTTCGATACTGTTTTAGGTACCTTCTCGATAGCAAATCGCATCGAAAATTTATTCGGTTAAGATCCGTTTTCAACAGCTATAAAGTGTCGTAAACTTATCGCAAACGGATATCGAGAAAGTGAGCTCTGCTGCCACAAACTGGGCGACATGTAATACTTTTACGATAGTTTTGCGGAACCCATTCTCGATACATTTGTCAGGAAAATTATTGCTAAAGCTTCGAAAACTAAAACATTTTCGTGAGCATTGGTCGGGTGGGGTATGTCATAGAAACCACGGGTAATTGTTGGCAGACACACAACAACAAAAAGGAATGGATAGCAAGAATTGAATTCAGGTAGAGAAATTGTCAATGTCGATGCACGATTTACTTTGGCTGAGTGAGTGTCCGAAAAGGGGTCCGTAGAGTAAGTTTGGAAACTTCGCAACATGTCATCCCATTTATTGTGTACAATACAAGTGTAAACTCTTTTGCATAGACGTCAAAATTCCAAAATGAGTTTAACCTGAGATTGTGGTTAATAACAGGTGTGATATCATAGGCATAGGCGCGAAAGCGCTCGTAATTGTTGGCAAAAACACAACAACAAAAACGAATGGATAGCAAGAATTGAATTCAGGTAGAGAAATTGACATTGTCGATGCACGGGGTACTTTGGCTGAGTGAGTATAAGCATATCGCTTTAGCATCAGCCGAGGTATAGATGCTGGGGTTCAAATACCAGTGTCTGAAAAGGGGTCCGTAGAGTAATTTTGGAAACTTCGCAACCTTTCATCCCATTCCATCGCCGTACAAAGTGTTGTTCTTTTTCCTTTACCTAATATGAATTCAATTAAACAAACAATAATTGTTAAACAACAATTATTAACTGATCTTCAGCTCGCAAACAAAACACAGTATGTTTATGAAATAGATCGCAAAAACACAATAAAGTTTGATACAACAAAGTCCATCTTCATATATACAACAAAAAAGTCCAGCACACATGACCAACTAATAAACAGTATGTCATAGAAAGTGCGCCTAATTGTTGGCAGAAACACAACAACAAAAACGAATGGATAGCAAGAATTGATTTCAGGTAGAGAAATTGACAATGTACGGGTACTTTGGCTGAGGGAGTATAAGCATGGCGCTTTAGCATCAGCTGAGGTACAGACGCTGGGGTTCAAATACCAGTGTCCGAAAAGGGGTCCGTAGAGTTAGTTTGGAAAATTCGAAACATGTCATCCCATTCCGTCGCCGTAAAAAGTGTGGTTCTCTTTCCTTTACCTAATATGAATTCAATTAAAAATCCATTCTAAACAGCAATCATTGTAAAACAACAATTATTAAATGATCTTGAGCTCGCAAACAAAACACAGTATGTTTATGAAATAGATCGTAAAAAAACAATAAAGGTTAAGGTATTTATTTATAAAATGTAAGTGAAACGTTCAAAATAAGTGTTATATCTATACCTTCTGAAAAATTGATTGTTTATATTTGGTTTTTTTTATTTTTTTTTATTTTATTAGTGAAAAATACAATCTCCCTGATGAAGATACGAAAAGTATCGAAACGCGTAGGAGGAAAAAAGAAAATTTTTATTTTTCTCTTCAAGTTGATCGGCCAAAAAGCTCCGTAACAGGTGTACCTTCTTAAATTTGACTATGAATAAGTTTTTGTTGCTAAATATGGTATGTTTTTTCGCAGTATTGATACTATCGATTTAGAAAATATAGAAAATATTGCAAGATGGCATTATCGATACTCATCGAGCGGCACCGCTTTGGTGTAATGTCTACCACCCGCCGAGCTGTTCAAACACGGAGGCGAAGAGCTGGTAAAAAGCATGCATCAGCTCTTATGCGGAATATGGTCAGACGAGTGCATGCCTCCAGATTGGAATTTAAGTGTGCTTTATCGCTAAAAAGGAATGACTGGCGTGCTTTGATACGAAACGGCCAAAATCGCCTAGGCGGTTAAGCGTCATTATGACGCAAGCCAAGATTAGATTAGATACTAGTATTGTTGGGAGTATGCCTGATGAAACTGGAAAAAATCGCTCTCCAACCACGCCCACTTTCGATATTCAAAATCACATAAATTGAAATAATTCGGTAACGGAAATTAAGTAAATCCTCCTAGGGCCTAATGATTGTTATCCCCTTCTAAAAATTACCGCTGGGTATTAAATGTTCGGTTCACCCGAACTTAGACTTCCTTACTTGGTCATTTTAAAATCGCCTGCAGAATGCTTCTTCAAGCATCGGTGGCATAACCTAAATTTGCGAACGAGTTCCCATTTTTGGCTACGAGACATTACCTTGAAAGACGGGCAATTAGAAAGGTGGCTACAATTGTCTTTGCAAACGATACAGCTTACCGTATTAAAATGATGATTAATTGCGCCACGTTTGCGTATCTTTGATGATTCGTTTGGTTGTTGTTTTTATTCTTCCTTTGGTACAATAACACAGTTGGCCCCTTGTGCTATCTGAAAAAGCCAGTCGCTGAAGTGTTGTAAATTACAGTTCGCCAGTGTTCTTTTATGCATCCCCCAATAAGCTGGTAGCAGTTCAGGGAGTTTTGAGAGTCATACTATCTATAATGCCAAATTTTATCCACACGGTCAACCGGTTCCCGAGATATTAATAAAAATAAATAAAATGCAGTTAGCTGGCAACCCTAGGTGGCAACCTTGCTTGAGATTTACATATTTGGAATACGGTCGGATACCCATATTGGCAAATCTTGCTCAATATTTAAAAAAAAATTGAGATAAGTTGAGTGAAATGACACAAGTGGCATGAATGAATCATGTTATCTATAATGCCAAATTTTATCCAAATCGGTTGAGCGGTTCCCGAGATATAAGAAAAACGCCTACGCCTGAAAGTCTGCAACATACACCTGATAGTCGGATACAATTTCTTTCCCATAGCTTCCGGTGCATCGTCATCCATTATCTCAAATTTTACTCTCAATCAAAACTTCATATCGCCGCCTAAAAAGTTAACTTAAAAAAAAAAAAAAATAACATCAAAAATACACGTATTAACGAAAATAATAGCAATTATCTCACGAAATCAAACAAGCAGTGTTGGTGTAACTAGTATGTGACGGTGCGGTAAGAAAATCCGAATTTCTCCTCGTTTCAATGACCACTATAAAGGGAAAGCTGAACCATTTCTAACAACAAATACATAGCCGTACGTCTAGTTCCTTAGCAAGAACGAAATTGCAATCACGGAAGCTGGTATTTGTTTGTGAGGTTTTGCTCAGTTTATTCGTTAACAACAAAATAGAATAATATAAATAAATTATTCGATCGGTCAAATAGTCCATGAAATTTTCAACTGTATAACTAAAATGACCATAACATCAAGCTTCCAAACCACAGTATGTTTATGAAATAGATCGCAAAAACACAATAAAGTTTGATACAACAATGTCCATCTTCATATATACAACAAAAAAGTCCAGCACACACGACCAACTAATAAACAGTATGTCATAGAAAGTGCGCCTAATTGTTGGCAGAAACACAACAACAAAAACGAATGGATAGCAAGAATTGATTTCAGGTAGAGAAATTGACAATGTACGGGTACTTTGGCTGAGGGAGTATAAGCATGGCGCTTTAGCATCAGCTGAGGTACAGACGCTGGGGTTCAAATACCAGTGTCCGAAAAGGGGTCCGTAGAGTTAGTTTGGAAAATTCGAAACATGTCATCCCATTCCGTCGCCGTAAAAAGTGTGGTTCTTTTTCCTTTACCTAATATGAATTCAATTAAAAATCCATTCTAAACAGCAATCATTGTAAAACAACAATTATTAAATGATCTTGAGCTCGCAAACAAAACACAGTATGTTTATGAAATAGATCGTAAAAACACAATAAAGGTTAAGGTATTTATTTATAAAATGTAAGTGAAACGTTCAAAATAAGTGTTATATCTATACCTTCTGAAAAATTGATTGTTTATATTTGGTTTTTTTTTTTTTTTTATATTTTATTAGTGAAAAATACAATCTCCCTGATGAAGATACGAAAAGTATCGAAACGCGTAGGAGGAAAAAAGAAAATTTTTATTTTTCTCTTCAAATTGATCGGCCAAAAAGCTCCGTAACAGGTGTACCTTCTTAAATTTGACTATGAATAAGTTTTTGTGGCTAAATATGGTATGTTTTTTCGCAGTATTGATACTATCGATTTAGAAAATATAGAAAATATTGCAAGATGGCATCATCGATACTCATCGAGCGGCACCGCTTTGTTGTAATGTCGGATCAGTTTATCTTCTCTGTATATATTTTAAATATTTGTTTTCAAAACATTTAATATCTATGTCTGAAATGTTTTTTTCAAACAAATTTGATTAAATTTACACGCAATTACTTTTACATGGCAGTATTTTTCACATCGTACTTCACCGCTATGTAATGGCCGATTTATAGCGTCACCACCTTGGAGGAAACCCACCCTTAACATTAAAGTGAACAATTCCAGAAAATGTTATTTACAAATTTGTGAGAATTTGGTTTTCTCGTAGACAATGCATGTCGTTAGCATCCTCGGGGTTAGAACACAGCTTTCTTTGCCGGTCAATCAGCAGCATTTGTTGGTGGTGGTTTTTGTGCCTTCTTCGTAACAAAATCTTTTTGTGTTTCGTTGCATATTTATACCCAGCGTACTAGTACTAGTACAAGGGTATATTAATTTTGTACACATAACGGTTGTATGTAACGGCACAAAAAAATTGAGATAGATATAGAGTTCCATATATCAAAGTTCTTAGGAGTAAAAGAGGAGTTGATTAAGGCATGTCCGCCCGTCTGTCCGTCCGTATACACGATAACTTGAGTAAAAATTGAGATATTTGCATGAAATTTTGTACACAGGTTACTTTCTGGCCAAGGTAGGTTGCTATTGAAAATGGGCGAAATCGGATGATAACCCCGCCCCCTTTTTCGATATCAAAAATTTCGAAAATCACACAAATTGACTTATCTCGGCAGCTGAAATGTCTAAAATGATTTAATTTTATAGGTGAATCCCTCTGGTCATTCTCTTATAATTTTTCCATAAATTTTGTATAGTGCTCGTAGCACCGCGGAGTGTAATGGGGTGTGGTTGCTGAGTGACCGCGCTCAATCCCGACTCTTGCGTCCTCGTTCGTGCACTCTGGGCAACGTTGAGCTACCTAGGCTCGCGGCAGAAAGAGAGGGAGCCCCGGGGGGGGGGGGCACTCTGACATACTTGGTTTAAGGGCTCACCGGGGTCTTTTTCGCAGCGTCTGTACGCCAAGAGGTGCGGCTGTAAGCGGGCGTCTGTCTTGAAGCAAGCGGCTCGCTATATAAATGTGAAAAACTTTTCCCTCCCAATCCAGGGTGTTATGCGATACCGTGCCCATTGGACGTTTGCAGCCGGGAGGCAAATCGTGGCTGTAGTCGAACGGAGCCTCACTGATACCGGGCCGCCTCAGGGAGTAACTATGGTCTTACCGCGGTATGGGGCTCTGCCGCGGCGGACGAAACACTTCCCCTTACACTACCCTTGACCCTAAGCTGGCCTTGTCCGGCGAGGGGTCGTACGAACAAGATGAAGAACACACAAAATACAAAGCAATTAACGACTTCGTTTACTCCGCAGCAGAGAAGAACTATGCTGGAGCAAGCGAAAACACAACGCCGGAGGACAAACTCCGCCTCAAAGTTAACTGGGAGGCCGACAGCGATGGAAACTACGGGTCAGTCATCCCCCAAACTGCTATCAAGTAAGAGTGACTTGATGGGAGCAAGCAACAGTGCGGCTGCCTACGCAGTCAGGCAGAAAACGGCGGAAGCTAAACTTCCATCAGGCGCTGGTACGAAACCCAATCTCTTCACATCTGGGGCAATGGTCTCACGACCTGGTTTCAGAGTTTCGAAAGAGAAGGAAGACGCCGCAAAGGGAGAGACCGCGATGGCAACTACGAGTCTGAATCCCCCCCAAGAGGCATCTCCCCGACGCTCTGCGTACTGGGATAAAAGAAAGGCCGCAAGGATCCTTAAAAAATATGAGGGAGCATCGCAGGAGAAGCTGTCGCCGGAAGAAAGGAAGATGGTGGAGGAAGCGAAAGTTCTGATACCAAATTTCCAGAGGCCCTATGTGCCTAAGAGGGTGAACGGTAATCCCTTCAAACGCCAGAGATCGGACGGAGAGGTAGACCCCCATCCGAAGCGGCATCAGGTCAACCCCGTAGTGGGAAAACTCAGCTTTGCTGAAGTAACCAAGGACAGAATCCTTATAGGTTTCATTGACCGAGGTAACGATCGTTGGTCCATCCCCAAAGACCAGTGGCTGTATGTCCGGAATTAAATGGGCAGGGCCCTCCTCCACTTAATGCGTGAGTCTCCGGGTAGTCCGCCGCGAGGTACTGACGCGGGCTGGCACCAAGGTCAGATCAAAATATTCGCGTGCGAGGATGCAAGAACTGTCGCACTGTATAAGGCAGCAGTTGCAAGACTGGGTGAAGTCTATCCAGGGGCAAGACTAAATGTCGTCGACTGGAAGGACATTCCTGCTCGGCCAAGGGCAAGCGCATGGATTCCTGCCGTCCCTGCAGAACCCGAGAATATTCTTGAGATGCTGCAGGTCTGGAATCCGTCTCTCCCGACGCAGGATTGGGGCGTCAATCTGGTCGATGATGTGGTTGGGCCCAATAGACAGGTGGTTATCACTCTGAATAAGGAGGCGCTCGAGCCCCTTAAACGGTGCAACGGACGAGTGCATTACGGCTTGGGTCAGATCGTGATCCACGTATACCGTGGCGATGCACAGCGCGCTGCTATTCCGGACGCTCCGGAGGACTCGGAGATCGAGGCATCGGAAGGGGAAGCAGAGGAGTCCGACGCGGAAAGTATGTTATCCGCCACGTCAAATTGCGATGGTGCTGCGAACAACTCGGCGATAGAAGAAAGCCTGCTTGACGAAGAAGGCCTCGACGTCACGATCGTGGCTAAACCTGAGCACACTAACGTTGATGCTGCTTCAGACAGCAGGGTTCCCGCCACGCCAAATCGTGCAGGTGCTCTGAACAACTCCTCGTTGAGAGACAGCCCCCGGAACAGGCCAGACTTCGACGACACGCTGGCGGCAGGGAAGTCTGAGCTCTCTCATGTTGGTGGTGCTTCAGATAAATCTGCACAAATCTAAAGCAGCCTCGGCTGTTTTAAGCAGTCGTCTTTCTAAAGGCGACGTAGACGTGGTCCTTATCCAAGAGCCCTGGGTCAATAGCTCTAGGATCTGTGGATTGGGGACTAAGGGGTACAAGCTCATCCAAGCCAATGATGAGGGCAAGGTCAGAACCTGTATTTTGGTAAAGTCTGAGCTAAACACCTTTCTATTACCCAACTACTCAAATGGTGACGTTACAGCTGCCAGCTTAACAGTCGGCAGCACCAGCCTAACGATGGCGTCGGTCTATATGCCCTATGACGCCGAAGAACCTCCTCCACAAAAGGAGGTGAAAGATCTGGTGGATAATTTCTGTACGGGCCATCTTATTATTGGAGCTGACGCTAATGCTCATCACGTCCAGTGGGGAAGCTCCGATATTAACGCTAGGGGCGAGTCTCTGTTTGACTACCTACTAACAACTAACCTGGTGGTTTGTAACGTGGGTAACGAGCCTACTTTTCTAACTAAAGCTCGTAGGGAGGTTATAGACCTCACTGTTTGTAGCGAAGGCGCTTATGAGTGGGTCAGAAAATGGCGTGTTCTTGATGAGCATTCATTTTCTGACCATCGGTACATAGAAATTGTGTTAGACTTTATTGTTGAGCAGCCAGTTATGAAACGAAATCCACGCAACACTAACTGGCAGCTACATAACCAAATATTAGCTAGGGACCTACCAGTATTACCTCCACAAGCCCCCTCATCAGTGGGAGAACTGGATGATCTGGTAACGTACTTTACAACGGCGCTCTCAAATGCCCTAGAGCAGGCTTGTCCAGTACCAAAACCACGCGGCAAACATAGACCCCACTGGTGGTCTTACGACCTGGATTCGTTCCGTATATCATGCAGAAAGCAATTTAACAAGGCCAAGAGCATGGGTACGGAGCCTGAATGGCTCGAATATAAAGCTAAACTGAGGGCCTATAAAAAGGCTCTAAGGCAAGCGAAGAGAACTTCGTGGAGAAATTTCTGCACCGGGGTCGAAAAAGTCGATGATACAGCGAGACTTAGACGAGTGCTATTAAAAACTCAAACAGCCATTAGCTATTTACGGAAGCCTGACGGATCTTGGACCAGCACGGAAGGGGAAACCCTGGAGCTGCTCCTGAACACTCACTTTCCGGGGAACTTGTATGATGCACCTGTAGCATCTGCAACAAACCTGGCGGTAAACATACCCATTACGGAGGAAAGGGTAAGGTGGGCAATCAAAAGCTTTGAGCCGTTCAAGGCAGCTGGGCCAGACGGGATTTTCCCCGCACAACTTATAAACACGCTGGAAATATCAGCTAAATGGCTGGTAGTTCTCTATTCAGCCTGCCTGGCTCTTAATTACATTCCGTGCTCCTGGAGAAGCGCCACGGTAGTCTTTATTCCAAAGGCTGGGAAGGCCTCACACTATGAGCCTAAAGACTACAGACCGATCAGTCTCTCGTCTTTTGCACTTAAAACCTTCGAGAGGATAATTAGCGATTATCTCTCCTCTACTATTGATAGCAACCTTATTTCTAGCTATCAACATGCATACACCAAAGGTAAATCAACGGAAACTGCGCTCCACAGCCTAGTCTCTATTGTTGAAAAATCATTGCACGAAAAGGAGTACTGTCTCGTGGCCTTTCTGGACATCGAAGGGGCTTTCAACAATATAAGGCCGGAGGCTATTAACACTGCTTTAACAAACCTGGGCATAAATAGGTCTCTTATTGGACTAATTGATCAACTACTAAAGGGAAGGAAAATAGTTTCTTCACTGGGAACAGTTGATCTTTCACGCTATGTCACAAGAGGAACGCCTCAGGGTGGTGTTCTCTCCCCGCTCCTATGGAACCTCACCGTAAACTCGCTGCTACGAGACACAAGGTGGGGGGGCGGTAAGATAGTGGCATATGCAGACGATTTAGCTATTGCATATAGGGGCAAATTCCCACAAACCCTGTGTGACTTGATGCAAGTAGCACTGCGAGAAGTTTCTTCATGGTCCTCTCGCTGCGGACTTAGCATCAACCCGGGAAAGGTGGAGCTTGTCCTTTATACCAGGCGGTACAAGATACCACCGCTGAACCTACCAGAACTAGATGGCGTGCGCCTGAACTTAGCTGACAAAGCCAAATTCCTAGGCACAGTTCTAGATAGAAAGCTTAACTGGAAGGAGAATGTCATCCAGCGCCAGAGGAAAGCGTGCATTGCACTTTACACGTGTAAAAGACCCATTGGCAAAAAATGGGGGCTCAGCCCCAAAATTTGTAGATGGATCTACACTGCGATAATCCAGCCAATTATGCTGTATGGAGTCGTGGTATGGTGGCCTGCGCTAGGAAAGGCAACAAACCTAAATCTGTTAGGAAAAGTCCACAGATCGAGCATGATCTGTATAAGCGGGGCGTTAAGAACAACGCCCAATGAAGCTCTCCAGGCCATTCTTGGCTTTTTGCCACTCGATCTGGAAGGGTACCGGGCAGCAGCAGCATCGGCTGTGCGTCTAAGGGAAACGTCCGTCTGGGGCGCAAGCACTATTGGACATTCCTGTATTCTAAGATCTTATAGCTTTCTCCCTCTGAGCACAGATCGGTGTGCGACCACAACAGTCGGAGATTGTTGTTTTAGAATAAACATTCCCAGCAGGGAAGACTGGGAGAACATAGATCGGTGTCCCGCTACTAATGGCGGCACTTTTATATACACCGACGGCTCGAAGTTAGACGGCAGAGTCGGAGGAGGGGTTTACTCAAGGGATTTGGACCTAGAACTCTCCTTTAGACTACCTGATCACTGCAGCGTCTTCCAGGCTGAAGTTTCTGCAATCATGGACGCCGTGACTTGGATAGGTGAACGCACCATCGGACAGGATATCTGTATTTTCAGCGACAGCCAAGCGGCCATCAAATCCCTTGGCTCTTACTCGTTCAACTCTGAACTGACGCTCAGCTGTCGTCGATCTCTTCAAGAGATGGCCCAACAGAACCGCGTGAACCTCACATGGGTCCCGGGACACAGGGACATTGAGGGAAACTGTAGGGCAGACGAACTTGCCAGGCAGGGCACGACCAAGCAGATTCTTCAAGATAAAGAGCGCATAGGTATGCCGTTTGCCACGTGCAAGCTAATGCTGAAGGAGCATACACTCCGCGAAGCCAACGAAAGATGGCTACAAGCCCCAGGGTGCCGGATATCCAAGCAAACCTGGCCAAAATGCGATCTTAAAAGATCTAGACACATATACGCCCTAAAAAGGAAGGAAATCTCCATATTAATAGGTGTTTTAACCGGGCACTGCCTTATTGGTAGGCACGCAGCAAGGCTAGGCGTTCCCTACCGACGATGCTGCAGGAGTTGCAAAGAGGATGAGGAAGAGGAAACGGTGGAGCACCTCATCTGCAACTGCCCGGCCTTAAGCGGAGCGAGAAGGCGCTCTCTGGGAGTTCCCTTCCTGGTTAGCTTAAGCCAGGTCGCGGAGCTAGACATAAAGGACTTGATGGCCTTCATCAAGTTATCAAAATGGTTCGAGTAGGGGTAGCGGTGTCGGTTAGGAGTGTCAGTCCCGGGTTTCGGCTATATGGAGAGTCCCGACAGCACTGGGATTTTCCATATGGCCGGGCCCCGGGACTGACTTTCCTAGTGTTTGGTGGTATCACAACGGGCCTTTTATTACTGGCCTAGGTGTGCCTTTGCGGCAGCCACTTCTACCTACCTACCTACCTCGTAGCACCGCCCACTTTTAAGGGAGGCATTTTTGAAAATTTTGACCGGTCGTAACACTTAAACTAATTACGATAGAATGATGGAATTCGGCACAAAGCATACTAGTATCGTTGGGAGTATACCTGATGAAACTGGATAA
This sequence comes from Campiglossa producta, assembly GCA_964058755.1. Taxonomy (NCBI): domain Eukaryota; kingdom Metazoa; phylum Arthropoda; class Insecta; order Diptera; family Tephritidae; genus Campiglossa; species Campiglossa producta. Next base: position 47,356,991 of record CAXKVI010000006.1, on the reverse strand, counting down.
AATCGCCCTTCAACCACGCCCACTTTCGATATCGAAAATTTCGAAAATCAAACAAATTAACACATCTCGGCAGCTGAAATGGCTAAAATGATATAATTTTATAGGTGGATCCCCCTGGTCATTCTCTTATGATTTTTTCATAAATTTTTTATAGTGAGCGTGGCACCGCCCACTTTTAAGGGAGGGGTTTTTGAAAATTTGACTGGTCGTAACTTTTAAACAGATTACGATAGAACGATGGAATTTTGCACAAAATTTTGCCACGGTAGTCTTTATTCCAAAGGCTGGGAAGGCCTCACACTATGAGCCTAAAGACTACAGACCGATCAGTCTCTCGTCTTTTGCACTTAAAACCTTCGAGAGGATAATTAGCGATTATCTCTCCTCTACTATTGATAGCAACCTTATTTCTAGCTATCAACATGCATACACCAAAGGTAAATCAACGGAAACTGCGCTCCACAGCCTAGTCTCTATTGTTGAAAAATCATTGCACGAAAAGGAGTACTGTCTCGTGGCCTTTCTGGACATCGAAGGGGCTTTCAACAATATAAGGCCGGAGGCTATTAACACTGCTTTAACAAACCTGGGCATAAATAGGTCTCTTATTGGACTAATTGATCAACTACTAAAGGGAAGGAAAATAGTTTCTTCACTGGGAACAGTTGATCTTTCACGCTATGTCACAAGAGGAACGCCTCAGGGTGGTGTTCTCTCCCCGCTCCTATGGAACCTCACCGTAAACTCGCTGCTACGAGACACAAGGTGGGGGGGCGGTAAGATAGTGGCATATGCAGACGATTTAGCTATTGCATATAGGGGCAAATTCCCACAAACCCTGTGTGACTTGATGCAAGTAGCACTGCGAGAAGTTTCTTCATGGTCCTCTCGCTGCGGACTTAGCATCAACCCGGGAAAGGTGGAGCTTGTCCTTTATACCAGGCGGTACAAGATACCACCGCTGAACCTACCAGAACTAGATGGCGTGCGCCTGAACTTAGCTGACAAAGCCAAATTCCTAGGCACAGTTCTAGATAGAAAGCTTAACTGGAAGGAGAATGTCATCCAGCGCCAGAGGAAAGCGTGCATTGCACTTTACACGTGTAAAAGACCCATTGGCAAAAAATGGGGGCTCAGCCCCAAAATTTGTAGATGGATCTACACTGCGATAATCCAGCCAATTATGCTGTATGGAGTCGTGGTATGGTGGCCTGCGCTAGGAAAGGCAACAAACCTAAATCTGTTAGGAAAAGTCCACAGATCGAGCATGATCTGTATAAGCGGGGCGTTAAGAACAACGCCCAATGAAGCTCTCCAGGCCATTCTTGGCTTTTTGCCACTCGATCTGGAAGGGTACCGGGCAGCAGCAGCATCGGCTGTGCGTCTAAGGGAAACGTCCGTCTGGGGCGCAAGCACTATTGGACATTCCTGTATTCTAAGATCTTATAGCTTTCTCCCTCTGAGCACAGATCGGTGTGCGACCACAACAGTCGGAGATTGTTGTTTTAGAATAAACATTCCCAGCAGGGAAGACTGGGAGAACATAGATCGGTGTCCCGCTACTAATGGCGGCACTTTTATATACACCGACGGCTCGAAGTTAGACGGCAGAGTCGGAGGAGGGGTTTACTCAAGGGATTTGGACCTAGAACTCTCCTTTAGACTACCTGATCACTGCAGCGTCTTCCAGGCTGAAGTTTCTGCAATCATGGACGCCGTGACTTGGATAGGTGAACGCACCATCGGACAGGATATCTGTATTTTCAGCGACAGTCAAGCGGCCATCAAATCCCTTGGCTCTTACTCGTTCAACTCTGAACTGACGCTCAGCTGTCGTCGATCTCTTCAAGAGATGGCCCAACAGAACCGCGTGAACCTCACATGGGTCCCGGGACACAGGGACATTGAGGGAAACTGTAGGGCAGACGAACTTGCCAGGCAGGGCACGACCAAGCAGATTCTTCAAGATAAAGAGCGCATAGGTATGCCGTTTGCCACGTGCAAGCTAATGCTGAAGGAGCATACACTCCGCGAAGCCAACGAAAGATGGCTACAAGCCCCAGGGTGCCGGATATCCAAGCAAACCTGGCCAAAATGCGATCTTAAAAGATCTAGACACATATACGCCCTAAAAAGGAAGGAAATCTCCATATTAATAGGTGTTTTAACCGGGCACTGCCTTATTGGTAGGCACGCAGCAAGGCTAGGCGTTCCCTACCGACGATGCTGCAGGAGTTGCAAAGAGGATGAGGAAGAGGAAACGGTGGAGCACCTCATCTGCAACTGCCCGGCCTTAAGCGGAGCGAGAAGGCGCTCTCTGGGAGTTCCCTTCCTGGTTAGCTTAAGCCAGGTCGCGGAGGTAGACATAAAGGACTTGATGGCCTTCATCAAGTTATCAAAATGGTTCGAGTAGGGGTAGCGGTGTCGGTTAGGAGTGTCAGTCCCGGGTTTCGGCTATATGGAGAGTCCCGACAGCACTGGGATTTTCCATATGGCCGGGCCCCGGGACTGACTTTCCTAGTGTTTGGTGGTATCACAACGGGCCTTTTATTACTGGCCTAGGTGTGCCTTTGCGGCAGCCACTTCTACCTACCTACCTACCTCGTAGCACCGCCCACTTTTAAGGGAGGCATTTTTGAAAATTTTGACCGGTCGTAACACTTAAACTAATTACGATAGAATGATGGAATTCGGCACAAAGCATACTAGTATCGTTGGGAGTATACCTGATGAAACTGGATAAAATCGCCCTTCAACCACGCCCACTTTCGATATCGAAAATTTCGAAAATCAAACAAATTAACACATCTCGGCAGCTGAAATGGCTAAAATGATATAATTTTATAGGTGGATCCCCCTGGTCATTCTCTTATGATTTTTTCATAAATTTTTTATAGTGAGCGTGGCACCGCCCACTTTTAAGGGAGGGGTTTTTGAAAATTTGACTGGTCGTAACTTTTAAACAGATTACGATAGAACGATGGAATTTTGCACAAAATTTTGCCACGGTAGTCTTTATTCCAAAGGCTGGGAAGGCCTCACACTATGAGCCTAAAGACTACAGACCGATCAGTCTCTCGTCTTTTGCACTTAAAACCTTCGAGAGGATAATTAGCGATTATCTCTCCTCTACTATTGATAGCAACCTTATTTCTAGCTATCAACATGCATACACCAAAGGTAAATCAACGGAAACTGCGCTCCACAGCCTAGTCTCTATTGTTGAAAAATCATTGCACGAAAAGGAGTACTGTCTCGTGGCCTTTCTGGACATCGAAGGGGCTTTCAACAATATAAGGCCGGAGGCTATGACTGGTCGTAACTTTTAAACAGATTACGATAGAACGATGGAATTTTGCACAAAATTTTGCCACGGTAGTCTTTATTCCAAAGGCTGGGAAGGCCTCACACTATGAGCCTAAAGACTACAGACCGATCAGTCTCTCGTCTTTTGCACTTAAAACCTTCGAGAGGATAATTAGCGATTATCTCTCCTCTACTATTGATAGCAACCTTATTTCTAGCTATCAACATGCATACACCAAAGGTAAATCAACGGAAACTGCGCTCCACAGCCTAGTCTCTATTGTTGAAAAATCATTGCACGAAAAGGAGTACTGTCTCGTGGCCTTTCTGGACATCGAAGGGGCTTTCAACAATATAAGGCCGGAGGCTATTAACACTGCTTTAACAAACCTGGGCATAAATAGGTCTCTTATTGGACTAATTGATCAACTACTAAAGGGAAGGAAAATAGTTTCTTCACTGGGAACAGTTGATCTTTCACGCTATGTCACAAGAGGAACGCCTCAGGGTGGTGTTCTCTCCCCGCTCCTATGGAACCTCACCGTAAACTCGCTGCTACGAGACACAAGGTGGGGGGGCGGTAAGATAGTGGCATATGCAGACGATTTAGCTATTGCATATAGGGGCAAATTCCCACAAACCCTGTGTGACTTGATGCAAGTAGCACTGCGAGAAGTTTCTTCATGGTCCTCTCGCTGCGGACTTAGCATCAACCCGGGAAAGGTGGAGCTTGTCCTTTATACCAGGCGGTACAAGATACCACCGCTGAACCTACCAGAACTAGATGGCGTGCGCCTGAACTTAGCTGACAAAGCCAAATTCCTAGGCACAGTTCTAGATAGAAAGCTTAACTGGAAGGAGAATGTCATCCAGCGCCAGAGGAAAGCGTGCATTGCACTTTACACGTGTAAAAGACCCATTGGCAAAAAATGGGGGCTCAGCCCCAAAATTTGTAGATGGATCTACACTGCGATAATCCAGCCAATTATGCTGTATGGAGTCGTGGTATGGTGGCCTGCGCTAGGAAAGGCAACAAACCTAAATCTGTTAGGAAAAGTCCACAGATCGAGCATGATCTGTATAAGCGGGGCGTTAAGAACAACGCCCAATGAAGCTCTCCAGGCCATTCTTGGCTTTTTGCCACTCGATCTGGAAGGGTACCGGGCAGCAGCAGCATCGGCTGTGCGTCTAAGGGAAACGTCCGTCTGGGGCGCAAGCACTATTGGACATTCCTGTATTCTAAGATCTTATAGCTTTCTCCCTCTGAGCACAGATCGGTGTGCGACCACAACAGTCGGAGATTGTTGTTTTAGAATAAACATTCCCAGCAGGGAAGACTGGGAGAACATAGATCGGTGTCCCGCTACTAATGGCGGCACTTTTATATACACCGACGGCTCGAAGTTAGACGGCAGAGTCGGAGGAGGGGTTTACTCAAGGGATTTGGACCTAGAACTCTCCTTTAGACTACCTGATCACTGCAGCGTCTTCCAGGCTGAAGTTTCTGCAATCATGGACGCCGTGACTTGGATAGGTGAACGCACCATCGGACAGGATATCTGTATTTTCAGCGACAGTCAAGCGGCCATCAAATCCCTTGGCTCTTACTCGTTCAACTCTGAACTGACGCTCAGCTGTCGTCGATCTCTTCAAGAGATGGCCCAACAGAACCGCGTGAACCTCACATGGGTCCCGGGACACAGGGACATTGAGGGAAACTGTAGGGCAGACGAACTTGCCAGGCAGGGCACGACCAAGCAGATTCTTCAAGATAAAGAGCGCATAGGTATGCCGTTTGCCACGTGCAAGCTAATGCTGAAGGAGCATACACTCCGCGAAGCCAACGAAAGATGGCTACAAGCCCCAGGGTGCCGGATATCCAAGCAAACCTGGCCAAAATGCGATCTTAAAAGATCTAGACACATATACGCCCTAAAAAGGAAGGAAATCTCCATATTAATAGGTGTTTTAACCGGGCACTGCCTTATTGGTAGGCACGCAGCAAGGCTAGGCGTTCCCTACCGACGATGCTGCAGGAGTTGCAAAGAGGATGAGGAAGAGGAAACGGTGGAGCACCTCATCTGCAACTGCCCGGCCTTAAGCGGAGCGAGAAGGCGCTCTCTGGGAGTTCCCTTCCTGGTTAGCTTAAGCCAGGTCGCGGAGGTAGACATAAAGGACTTGATGGCCTTCATCAAGTTATCAAAATGGTTCGAGTAGGGGTAGCGGTGTCGGTTAGGAGTGTCAGTCCCGGGTTTCGGCTATATGGAGAGTCCCGACAGCACTGGGATTTTCCATATGGCCGGGCCCCGGGACTGACTTTCCTAGTGTTTGGTGGTATCACAACGGGCCTTTTATTACTGGCCTAGGTGTGCCTTTGCGGCAGCCACTTCTACCTACCTACCTACCTCGTAGCACCGCCCACTTTTAAGGGAGGCATTTTTGAAAATTTTGACCGGTCGTAACACTTAAACTAATTACGATAGAATGATGGAATTCGGCACAAAGCATACTAGTATCGTTGGGAGTATACCTGATGAAACTGGATAAAATCGCCCTTCAACCACGCCCACTTTCGATATCGAAAATTTCGAAAATCAAACAAATTAACACATCTCGGCAGCTGAAATGGCTAAAATGATATAATTTTATAGGTGGATCCCCCTGGTCATTCTCTTATGATTTTTTCATAAATTTTTTATAGTGAGCGTGGCACCGCCCACTTTTAAGGGAGGGGTTTTTGAAAATTTGACTGGTCGTAACTTTTAAACAGATTACGATAGAACGATGGAATTTTGCACAAAATTTTGCCACGGTAGTCTTTATTCCAAAGGCTGGGAAGGCCTCACACTATGAGCCTAAAGACTACAGACCGATCAGTCTCTCGTCTTTTGCACTTAAAACCTTCGAGAGGATAATTAGCGATTATCTCTCCTCTACTATTGATAGCAACCTTATTTCTAGCTATCAACATGCATACACCAAAGGTAAATCAACGGAAACTGCGCTCCACAGCCTAGTCTCTATTGTTGAAAAATCATTGCACGAAAAGGAGTACTGTCTCGTGGCCTTTCTGGACATCGAAGGGGCTTTCAACAATATAAGGCCGGAGGCTATTAACACTGCTTTAACAAACCTGGGCATAAATAGGTCTCTTATTGGACTAATTGATCAACTACTAAAGGGAAGGAAAATAGTTTCTTCACTGGGAACAGTTGATCTTTCACGCTATGTCACAAGAGGAACGCCTCAGGGTGGTGTTCTCTCCCCGCTCCTATGGAACCTCACCGTAAACTCGCTGCTACGAGACACAAGGTGGGGGGGCGGGAAGATAGTGGCATATGCAGACGATTTAGCTATTGCATATAGGGGCAAATTCCCACAAACCCTGTGTGACTTGATGCAAGTAGCACTGCGAGAAGTTTCTTCATGGTCCTCTCGCTGCGGACTTAGCATCAACCCGGGAAAGGTGGAGCTTGTCCTTTATACCAGGCGGTACAAGATACCACCGCTGAACCTACCAGAACTAGATGGCGTGCGCCTGAACTTAGCTGACAAAGCCAAATTCCTAGGCACAGTTCTAGATAGAAAGCTTAACTGGAAGGAGAATGTCATCCAGCGCCAGAGGAAAGCGTGCATTGCACTTTACACGTGTAAAAGACCCATTGGCAAAAAATGGGGGCTCAGCCCCAAAATTTGTAGATGGATCTACACTGCGATAATCCAGCCAATTATGCTGTATGGAGTCGTGGTATGGTGGCCTGCGCTAGGAAAGGCAACAAACCTAAATCTGTTAGGAAAAGTCCACAGATCGAGCATGATCTGTATAAGCGGGGCGTTAAGAACAACGCCCAATGAAGCTCTCCAGGCCATTCTTGGCTTTTTGCCACTCGATCTGGAAGGGTACCGGGCAGCAGCAGCATCGGCTGTGCGTCTAAGGGAAACGTCCGTCTGGGGCGCAAGCACTATTGGACACTCCTGTATTCTAAGATCTTACAGCTTTCTCCCTCTGAGCACAGATCGGTGTGCGACCACAACAGTCGGAGATTGTTGTTTTAGAATAAACATTCCCAGCAGGGAAGACTGGGAGAACATAGATCGGTGTCCCTCTACTAATGGCGGCACTTTTATATACGCCGACGGCTCGAAGTTAGACGGCAGAGTCGGAGGAGGGGTTTACTCAAGGGATTTGGACCTAGAACTCTCCTTTAGACTACCTGATCACTGCAGCGTCTTCCAGGCTGAAGTTTCTGCAATCATGGACGCCGTGACTTGGATAGGTGAACGCACCATCGGACAGGATATCTGTATTTTCAGCGACAGCCAAGCGGCCATCAAATCCCTTGGCTCTTACTCGTTCAACTCTGAACTGACGCTCAGCTGTCGTCGATCTCTTCAAGAGATGGCCCAACAGAACCGCGTGAACCTCACATGGGTCCCGGGATACAGGGACATTGAGGGAAACTGTAGGGCAGACGAACTTGCCAGGCAGGGCACGACCAAGCAGATTCTTCAAGATAAAGAGCGCATAGGTATGCCGTTTGCCACGTGCAAGCTAATGCTGAAGGAGCATACACTCCGCGAAGCCAACGAAAGATGGCTACAAGCCCCAGGGTGCCGGATATCCAAGCAAACCTGGCCAAAATGCGATCTTAAAAGATCTAGACACATATACGCCCTAAAAAGGAAGGAAATCTCCATATTAATAGGTGTTTTAACCGGGCACTGCCTTATTGGTAGGCACGCAGCAAGGCTAGGCGTTCCCTACCGACGATGCTGCAGGAGTTGCAAAGAGGATGAGGAAGAGCAAACGGTGGAGCACCTCATCTGCAACTGCCCGGCCTTAAGCGGAGCGAGAAGGCGCTCTCTGGGAGTTCCCTTCCTGGTTAGCTTAAGCCAGGTCGCGGAGCTAGACATAAAGGACTTGATGGCCTTCATCAAGTTATCAAAATGGTTCGAGGAGGGGTAGCGGTGTCGGTTAGGAGTGTTAGTCCCGGGTTTCGGCTATATGGAGAGTCCCGACAGCACTGGGATTTTCCATATGGCCGGGCCCCGGGACTGACTTTCCTAGTGTTTGGTGGTATCACAACGGGCCTTTTATTACTGGCCTAGGTGTGCCTTTGCGGCAGCCACTTCTACCTACCTACCTACCTCGTAGCACCGCCCACTTTTAAGGGAGGCATTTTTGAAAATTTTGACCGGTCGTAACACTTAAACTAATTACGATAGAATGATGGAATTCGGCACAAAGCATACTAGTATCGTTGGGAGTATACCTGATGAAACTGGATAAAATCGCCCTTCAACCACGCCCACTTTCGATATCGAAAATTTCGAAAATCAAACAAATTAACACATCTCGGCAGCTGAAATGGCTAAAATGATATAATTTTATAGGTGGATCCCCCTGGTCATTCTCTTATGATTTTTTCATAAATTTTTTATAGTGGGCGTGGCACCGCCCACTTTTAAGGGAGGGGTTTTTGAAAATTTGACTGGTCGTAACTTTTAAACAGATTACGATAGAACGATGGAATTTTGCACAAATGATACTAGTATTGTTGGTAGTATACTTGAGGAAATTGGATAAAATCGCCCTCCAACCACGCCTACTTGCGATATCGAAAATTTCGAAAATCACACAAATTGACTTATCCGGCAGCTGAAATGCCTAAAATGATATAATTTTATAGGTGAATCCCCCTGGTAATTCTCTTATGATTTTTCCATCAATTTTTTATAGTGGGCGTGGCACCGCCCACTTTTAAGGGAGGCATTTTTGAAAATTTTACTGGTCGTAACTTTTAAACTGATTAGGATAGAACGATGGAATTTTGCACAAATCATACTAGTATTGTTGGGAGTATAACTGATAAAACTGGAAAAAATCGCTCTCCAACCACGCCCACTTTCGATATTCAAAATCACATAAATTGAAATAATTCGGTAACGGAAATTAAGTAAATCCTCCTAGGGCCTAATGATTTTTATCCCGTTCTAAAAATTACCGCTGGGTATTAAATGTTCGGTTCACCCGAACTTAGACTTCCTTACTTGGTCGTTCTAAAATTTTCAAAATCAATTTAACTTTTGTAATTAATGACACCATAATGTCAATGCGAAATGGGACACAAGAGGGATTTCGGGGCTTTTATCCCCGCCAATATTTTAACCATACAGAAGAAAAAACCTAGTTAATATAATATTTATAGCGTGTGTAAATACATACTTACAGCAGATTTCCATTTTAGTATTTAACGTCTTCAAAAATACAAAGAAATGTCAACAATGCTGCCGGCACGTCTTTTTAGGAACTAGCTAGAAACTGTGGGTCTACATAATGAACGATTTTTAAGATAACTCTAAGCTCTATCTGAGATCCGTTTTCTCATATTCATTAAAATTTGGTTTCATTTACATATTTACAAAAAACATAGCCCCCAGAAAAAGAAAATTTGTTTATAAAAACATTGTATTTAAAATTTCTCTTAGTCCGCTTTTACACTAAAAGATTGTCAATTCAAGTCTGCCGTGACATATTCGAAGGAGGTGCGAAGAGAGGGGGAGAGTGTAACTACCTCCTTACAGTTTATTCGTTTCAATTTTCTCTTGTCATCTCCTTTATTCTTTCTCAAAAAACGGTGGTTCAAAATTGCTTGCAAGAAAAATTTACAAATGTAAACGCGAATAGAAAACACAAGGGTTGCATGGAACTTTTTGGTCATACTTTTCCTTTGACAGCAAATTTACGGCATACGGATTTCATGTAAAAGCAAGAATGGCTTTTATGCAACTGACAAATGTTTTTGTTCAGCCAAAAAGCTTTAACAACGAAGCTACGATTTTAGAATTCGAATTGAAAATCAGTGTTGTTTTATGCTTGCGAGACAAGCGTCCACTCAGGGGTGGGTTTTGGGGTTTAAGCGCCCCGAAATGTAAGACTTTATGTGCCAAAAATGTATTTGTTTTACAATAATTTTGACTGCATATAGCCCTATACCAACTTTCCAATTAGCCCCACTTTTCTGCGTGAGAATAGTATTGGCATCAGTGTTGCCACAGCATTTCAAAAAGTGTATCAGTTTTTGAACTAAAAATGTATCAAAAATTTTCAAAAGAATAAATATCACCAAAATTTCTAAATTTGTACTTGTTTAGTCGCCGTTGCATGGCCGTAGTGTGTTAAAGATTCCGTGTTCTCATCCTGGGAAAAGTAAAATTAAAAATTCTGCAGACAAATTTTTCAAATCGGGGCACCCCTAGGAAGTGGTTTGGTAAAAATTCATCTGCTTTGTAGGTCCCGCAAATTCAAAACAGCACACTACAAACCGAAAAAGAAGCTGGTCGCAAAAATCTCTATGGAGGTTTTCACACTATATATTTATTTTAGATTTTGTATGTTTATTTATTTAAATTTTCTTGAATTTAAAAGTTTTACATTGCAAGTATGACTGAACTATAGCAGGTGGAAGCTCTCGCTTAGCTAAATACCATTTGATTTGAGTGTACAATCATTCATGTTAAAAAGGTATCAATGTATCAAAAGACGAATTTTACATAAATTTGTATAGAACAAGTAAGGAAGTCTAAGTTCGGGGAACCGAACATTAAAAACCCAGCTTTAATTTTCAGAACGGGATAACAATAATATAGGCCCTAGGAGGATTTACCTAAAAATTTTACTATCTTAGCTATTTACCTTACCGAATTATGTCAATTTATGTGATTTTCAAATGTTCCATATCGAAAGTGGGCGTGGTCGGAAAGCGATTTCGGCCAATTACATCAGCTATGCTCCCTATTATGCTAGTATACCTTGTACTAATTTCTTCGTTCTACCGTAATCAGTTTAAAGGTTATGATCCGTGAAATTTTCAAATATTTCTCCCTGAAAAATCAAAATAGAATGACTAAGGGGTTCATCCAAACTATATCATTTTAGCCATTTCCGTTACTGAAGTATGTCAATTTATGTGATTTTCGATATCGAAAGTGGGCGTGGTTGGAGAGCGATTTTATCCAATTTCATCAGGTATACTCCCAACGATACTAGTATGCTTTGTGCCAAATTCGTTCTATCGTAATCAGTTTAAAAGTTACGACCAATTAAATTTTCAAAAACTCCCCCCTTAAAAGTGGGCGGTGCCACGCCCACTATAAAAAATTTATGGAAAATCAAAAGAGAATGTGCAGGGGAGGGGGGTTCACCTATAAAATTATATCATTTTAGCCATTTCAGCTGCCGAGATATGTCAATTTGTGTGATTTTCGAAATTTTCGAAATCGAAAAAGGGGGCGTGGTTATCATCCGCTTTCGCCCATTTTCAATAGCAACCTACCTTGGCAAGAAAGTAACCTGTATACAAGTTATCGTGTACACAGATGGACGGACAGACGGACGGACATGCCTTATGAACTTCTCTTTTCAACCTAAGAACTTTCATATATGGAATTCTAAATCTATTACCGATTATTTTGTGCCGTTACGTACTACCGTTATGTGAACAAAATTAATATACCCCTGTACTAGTACGCTGGGTATAAAAATACAATTGTATGAAAACGCCAACGCTGATTGGCATCGAATAGGTGTGTACCAATTTTCATATCCTTACCTTTGTACAAGGTAATAACAAATAAACCCTCCAAAGGAAGTATTTATTTGGTTCAGCCGTTTGCCTAATCATTTTTATATATCGCTTTCCTGGTTTTATAATGAAGCAATTGCAAAATATTAAGTTTTGGTGAAGCAAGTTTCAATATTTGTAAACGCTATTTGTAATACAATTATTCAATTTATACACAGCAAAGATTATTACTTTCGAAACTTTTGTGCACGTTATCTCGAACCTTGGAAATTTACAATTGCATCATTATACACAGAGCCAAAAGTCACATAAAATGTCCTGTAAATCAGAACAAAGTTTAGCAAGTTATGACTGGGTGTCTCTTTTTAATAAAACTTAGTAGATAATCACATAATATTAAGAAGATTTTCTTTTTATTATTTCAAATTAAAAAAAAAATTAACGCTCAACCCAGATGTCTAGTCTAGTCTAATCTACACTACCATGCCATCGTATACTTAACTTGCCAACGTTTAATTACACATTTGTTCTTTTTGCCTCACCACATGTCCACTTGCCTTGTTGCCTTTACCGCGAATCGAACTAAGAATTATTAACTGCTGAACGGAGATCTCTAGCATGATGCTATCGTGTACTTGTGCATGGTAGCGTCGAATTACACATTTGAAGAAGGTATACTTTTATGTACATATGTTGTATGTATATATGTTGAGACGTTAATAGCAAAATTTGAATTAATACGGGATCTTTTAAAAATAAAAAGCTTTCCTTATTAATAAATTCATTATGAATTAAGATGATGGTCTCATTAATTTACTTTATACAAATTTTCTCATAAAAACAAGAAGATTTCTTCTAACAATTGAAAGTTTTTGACAAAAGTACATAAAAAATTCATAAATAAGAAGCTCCTTCTTTTTAGCCGATTTGCTTTTCAATAAATTTGAGGAGAAATGCAAGCTAAAATCTAAAAGATTTCCTAGCTCTCCCCGGCCAAAAAGCTTTTTTAGACGTCGATCTCTTTGATTATAGGTGAACTTTTGTGCTCTGTGTAGAACTAGGGAAGCGATATGTAGATAATAACAACGTTTATTTATGATCCTTTATCTCTATGTCCATATACATATGTATAACACAAGTAATTATCTAAATATATTTTAGGCTTGCGGAAAGTACATACCGGCTACGGGAAATACACATAATAATCAAAGTAACCAACCAATGGATGGTACATGTCTGGTAGAGGCTTCTTTCTAATGCTAACTCACTTTTTTAAATATAATAAGTAATGATTTTTAAATATTATAAGTATAGATGTTGAATAGATAAGTTACTTGCATAAATAAAAGCCTTTGGAATTAAAAAAAATCATAATTTTAGCTCTTATTGAATTATTTTGTCAGCTCATGGCCGGGCTGCGGACGATACTTCTAACTTTGGTAAGCATGTCAAATCAAAGAGCCATACAAGAAATAAATAGGTAAATAATATCTTTTTGCATCTTCACATATTTATTTTTTTGCGCATATTTATCAAAATAAGAAAAAAATGGGGAACTCGAGAAGTCATCCTATGTCAAAATTAATGCGATGAATTGTAATCACAAGCCTAGACCAGAAAATTACCAAGACGTTAGAAATTACCAAGGGTTTCTAAACTCAGTTTTAGTGATTTATCAAAAAAGGAGTAGTTATTTGTTACCCCATATCTGATAATTAATTTTTTCATATCTGGAGGATGGGGTCGTGTGTAGAAGTTAGGGCTCTTGATTCTAATCGATTACTCGACTAGTCGATTAGTCGAGTAGTCGATTACCAACTTTTGTGCTGTTTGAAAATCGAATAGCAGATATTCGATTTCAGCTAATCGAATACTAACGATTAAATCCGGTTCCCAGTTTTCCCAGTTCAAATTAAAAAAAAAATTAACGCTCAACCCAGATGTCTAGTCTAGTCTAATCTACACTACCATGCCATCGTTTCATTTGGACTTTGATAAATCTGCCGTTAACTGAGTTATCGGTCAAAATGTGTTTGCCCAAAAACATTAAAATGTCCCTACAATATGGATATCAAACAAAAAGGGAGGACCCCAGATTTCAATTGGATTGCGATAATTTTATCGATAACTGAGTTATCGGTAAAAATGTGATTGTCCAAAAACCTTAAAATTTTCCTACAATATGGACACCAGACGATAAATTCGATAAATTTATCGATAGCTGAGTTATCGGTCAAAATGTGATTGCCCGGAAACCTTAAAACTTCCCGACAATATGGATATCAAACAAAAGGGGAGGACACCAAGTTTCAATTGGATTTCAATAATTTTGTCGTTAACTGAAAACCGTAAAATGTCCCTGCAATATGGATATCAAACGCAAAGGGAAGGACCCCAGGTTTCAATGGGATTTCGATAATTTTAAGAATTATTAACTGCTGAACGGAGATCTCTAGCATGATGCTATCGTGTACTTGTGCTTGGTAGCGTCGAATTACACATTTGAAGAAGGTATACTTTTATGTACATATGTTGTATGTATATATGTTGAGACGTTAATAGCAAAATTTGAATTAATACGGGATCTTTTAAAATTAAAAAGCTTTCCTTATTAATAAATTCATTATGAATTAAGATGATGGTCTCATTAATTTACTTTATACAAATTTTCTCATAAAAACAAGAAGATTTCTTCTAACAATTGAAAGTTTTTGACAAAAGTACATAAAAAATTCATAAATAAGAAGCTCCTTCTTTTTAGCCGATTTGCTTTTCAATAAATTTGAGGAGAAATGCAAGCTAAAATCTAAAAGATTTCCTAGCTCTCCCCGGCCAAAAAGCTTTTTTAGACGTCGATCTCTTTGATTATAGGTGAACTTTTGTGCTCTGTGTAGAACTAGGGAAGCGATATGTAGATAATAACAACGTTTATTTATGATCCTTTATCTCTATGTCCATATACATATGTATAACACAAGTAATTATCTAAATATATTTTAGGCTTGCGGAAAGTACATGCCGGCTTCGGGAAATACACATAATAATCAAAGTAACCAACCAATGGATGGTACATGTCTGGTAGAGGCTTCTTTCTAATGCTAACTCACTTTTTTAAATATAATAAGTAATGATTTTTAAATATTATAAGTATTGATGTTGAATAGATAAGTTACTTGCATAAATAAAAGCCTTTGGAATTAAAAAAAATCATAATTTTAGCTCTTACAAATTGAATTATTTTGTCAGCTCATGGCCGGGCTGCGGACGATACTTCTAACTTTGGTAAGCATGTCAAATCAAAGAGCCATACAAGAAATAAATAGGTAAATAATATCTTTTTGCATCTTCACATATTTATTTTTTTGCGCATATTTATCAAAATAAGAAAAAAATGGGGAACTCGAGAAGTCATCCTATGTCAAAATTAATGCCATGAATTGTAATCACAAGCCTAGACCAGAAAATTACCAAGACGTTAGAAATTACCAAGGGTTTCTAAACTCAGTTTTAGTGATTTATCAAAAAAGGAGTAGTTATTTGTTACCCCATATCTGATAATTAATTTTTTCATATCTGGAGGATGGGATCGTGTGTAGAAGTTAGGGCTCTTGATTCTAATCGATTACTCGACTAGTCGATTAGTCGAGTAGTCGATTACCAACTTTTGTGCTGTTTGAAAATCGAATAGCAGATATTCGATTTCAGCTAATCGAATACTAACGATTAAATCCGGTTCCCAGTTTTCCCAGTTCAAATTAAAAAAAAAATTAACGCTCAACCCAGATGTCTAGTCTAGTCTAATCTACACTACCATGCCATCGTTTCATTTGGACTTTGATAAATCTGCCGTTAACTGAGTTATCGGTCAAAATGTGTTTGCCCAAAAACATTAAAATGTCCCTACAATATGGATATCAAACAAAAAGGGAGGACCCCAGATTTCAATTGGATTGCGATAATTTTATCGATAACTGAGTTATCGGTAAAAATGTGATTGTCCAAAAACCTTAAAATTTTCCTACAATATGGACACCAGACGATAAATTCGATAAATTTATCGATAGCTGAGTTATCGGTCAAAATGTGATTGCCCGGAAACCTTAAAACTTCCCGACAATATGGATATCAAACAAAAGGGGAGGACACCAAGTTTCAATTGGATTTCAATAATTTTGTCGTTAACTGAAAACCGTAAAATGTCCCTGCAATATGGATATCAAACGCAAAGGGAAGGACCCCAGGTTTCAATGGGATTTCGATAATTTTAGCGATAACTAAGTTCAAAATGTGAATGCCCAAAATCCTTAAAACTTCCATACAATATGGATATCAAACGAAAGGGGAAGGCCAAAGTTTCATTTGGGCTTTGATACTTTTGCTGATAGTTGAGTTATTGGTCAAAATGTGATTGTCCCAAAACCTTAAAATTTGCCTACAATATGGACACCAAACGAAGGGAAGACCCCAGGTTTCATTTGGACTTTGATATATTTCGATAAATTTATGGATAGCTGAGTTTTTGATCAAAATGTGATTGCCCGAAAACCTTAAAGTTTTCCAACAATATGGATATCACACAAAAGGGGAGGACCACAGGTTTCAATTGGATTTCGATAATTTTATCGATAACTGAGTTCTGTTAAAATTTGATTGCCCAAAAACCTTAAAATGTCCCTACAATATGGATATCAAAGAAAAAGGGAGGACCCCAGGTTTGAATTGGACTTCGGTAAATTATTCGATAACTGAGTTCTGTTAAAATGTGATTGCCTAAAAACCTTAAAATGTCCCTACAATATGGATATCAAACAAAAGGAAAGGGCCCCGGGTTTCAATTGGATTGCGATAATTTTATCGATAACTGAGTTATCGGTCAAAATGTTATTGCCCAAAATCCTTGTTTTTGGGCAAGGATTTCGATAATTTGATCGATAACTGAGTTACCGGTCAAAATGTTATTGTCCAAAAACCTTAAAACATCCCTACAATATGGATATCAAACTAAAGGGGAAGGTCCCAGGTTTCATTTGGACTTAGATAAATTTGCGTCAACTGAGTTATCGGTCAAAATGTGATTGCCCAAAAACCTTAAAATGTCCCTACAATATGGATATCAAACGGAAAGGGAAGGCCCCAGGTTTCATTTGGACTTCGATAAATTTGTCGTTAACTGAGTTATCGGTCAAAATGTGATTGCCCAAAAACATTAAAATGTCCCACAATATGGATATCAAACAAAAGGGAAGAACCCCAGGTTTCAATTAGATTTCGATAATTTGATCGATAACTGAGTTATCGGTCAAAATGTGATTGCCCAAACACCTTAAAACTTCCCTACAATATGGCTATCAAACGAAAGGGGAAGGCCGCAGGTTTCATTTTGACTTCGATAAATTTGACGTTAACTGAGTTATTGGTCAAAATGTGATTGCCTAAAGACCTTAAAATGGCCCTACAATATGGATGTCAAACGAAAGGGGAATGCCCCAGGTTTCATTTGGACCTCGATAAATCTAACGTTAACTGAGTTATCGGTCAAAATGTGATTGCCCAAAAACCTTAAAATGTACCTACAATATGGATATCAAACCAAAAGGGAGGACCCCTCCCTCGCTACAACAACAACAACAACAACAACCCCAGATTTCAATTGGATTGCGATAATTTTATCGATAACTGAGTTATCGGTAAAAATGTGATTGTCCAAAAACCTTAAAATTTTCCTACAATATGGACACCAGACGATAAATTCGATAAATTTATCGATAGCTGAGTTATCGGTCAAAATGTGATTGCCCGGAAACCTTAAAACTTCCCGACAATATGGATATCACACAAAAGGGGAGGACCATAGGTTTTAATTGGATTTCGATAAAAACCTTTAAATGTCCCTACAATATGGATATCAAACAAAAAGGGAGGACCCCAGGTTTGAATTGGATTTCGATCATTTTATCGATAACTGAGTTATCGGTCAAAATGTGATTGCCCAAACACCTTAAAACTTCCCTACAATATGGCTATCAAACGAAAGGGGAAGGCCGCAGGTTTCATTTTGACTTCGATAAATTTGACGTTAACTGAGTTATTTGTCAAAATGTGATTGCCTAAAGACCTTAAAATGGCCCTACAATATGGATATCAAACGAAAGGGGAATGCCCCAGGTTTCATTTGGACCTCGATAAATCTAACGTTAACTGAGTTATCGGTCAAAATGTGATTGCCCAAAAACCTTAAAATGTACCTACAATATGGATATCAAACAAAAAGGGAGGACCCCAGATTTCAATTGGATTGCGATAATTTTATCGATAACTGAGTTATCGGTAAAAATGTGATTGTCCAAAAACCTTAAAATTTTCCTACAATATGGACACCAGACGATAAATTCGATAAATTTTTCGATAACTGAGTTATCGGTCAAAATGTGATTGCCCGGAAACCTTAAAACTTCCCGACAATATGGATATCAAACAAAAGGGGAGGCCACCAAGTTTCAATTGGATTTCAATAATTTTATCGATAACTGAGTTCGGTCCAAAAGTGATTACCCAAAAACCTTAAAATGTCCCTACAATATGAATATAAAACGGGAATGCCCCAAGTTTCATTTTGACTTCGATAAATTTGCCGACAACAGAGTTATCGGTCAAAATGTGATTGCCCAAAAACCTTTAAATATCTCTTTAATATAGATATCAAACGAAAGGGGAAGGCCCCAGGTTTTATTTGGATTTATCGATATCTGAGTTATCGGTCAAAATGTGATTGTCCAAAAACCTTAAAATTTTCCTACAATATGGACACCAAACGATAAATTCGATAAATTTATCGATAGCTGAGTTATCGGTCAAAATGTGATTGCCCGGAAATCTTAAAACTTCCCGACAATATGGATATCAAACAAAAGGGAGGACACCAGGTTTCAATTGGATTTCAATAATTTTATCTATAACTGAGTTATCGGTCAAAATGTGATTGCCCAAAAACCTTAAAACTTCCCTACAATATGGCTATCAAACGAAAGGGGAAGGCCGCAGGTTTCATTTTGACTTCGATAAATTTGACGTTAACTGAGTTATTGGTCAAAATGTGATTGCCTAAAGACCTTAAAATGGCGCTATAATATGGATATCAAACGAAAGGGGAATGCCCCAGGTGTCATTTGGACCTCGATAAATCTAACGTTAACTGAGTTATCGGTCAAAATGTGATTGCCCAAAAACCTTAAAATGTACCTACAATATGGATATCAAACAAAACGGAAGGACCCCAGGTTTCAATTGGATTTCGGTAATTTGATCGATAACTGAGTTATCGGTCAAACTGTTATTTCCCCCAAACCTTAAAACATCCCTACAATATGGATATCAAACGAAAGGGGAAGGCCCCAGGTTTCATTTGGACTTCGATAAATTTGCCGTTAACTGAGTTATCGGTCAAAATGTGATTACCCAAAAACCTTAAAATGTCTCTACAATATGGATATTAAACGAAAGGGGAAGGCCCCTACAATATGGATATCAAACAAAAGGGAGGACCCCAGGTTTCAAAGGGATTTCGATAATTTTATCGATAACGGAGTTATCGGTCAATTGGATTTCGATAAAAACCTTTAAATGTCCCTACAATATGGATATCAAACCAAAAGGGAGGACTCCAGGTTTGAATTGGATTTCGATAATTTTATCGATAACTGAGTTATCGGTCAAAATGTGATTGCCCAAAAACCTTAAAACTTCCCTACAATATGGCTATCAAACGAAAGGGGAAGGCCGCAGGTTTCATTTTGACTTCGATAAATTTGACGTTAACTGAGTTATTGGTCAAAATGTGATTGCCTAAAGACCTTAAAATGGCGCTACAATATGGATATCAAACGAAAGGGGAATGCCCCAGGTTTCATTTGGACCTCGATAAATCTAACGTTAACTGAGTTATCGGTCAAAATGTGATTGCCCAAAAACCTTAAAATGTACCTACAATATGGATATCAAACAAAACGGAAGGCCCCAGGTTTCAATTGGATTTCGATAATTTGATCGATAACTGAGTTATCGGTCAAAATGTTATTTCCCCCAAACCTTAAAACATCCCTACAATATGGATATCAAACGAAAGGGGAAGGCCCCAGGTTTCATTTGGACTTCGATAAATTTGCCGTTAACTGAGTTATCGGTCAAAATGTGATTACCCAAAAAACTTAAAATGTCCCTACAATATGGATATCAAACGGAAGGGGAAGGCCACAGGTTTAATTTGGACTTCCATAAATTTGCCGTTAACTGAGTTATCGGTCAAAATGTGATTGCCCAAAAACCATAATATGTCCCTACAATATGGATATCAAGCGGAAGAGGAAGGCCCCAGGCTTCATTTGGACTTCGATAAATTTGTCGTTAACTGAGTTATCGGTCAAAATGTGATTGACCACAAACCTTAAAATGTCCCTAAAATATGGATATCAAGCGGAAGAGGAAGGACCCCAGGTTTCAATTGGATTTCGATAATTTTATCGATAACTGAGTTATTGGTCAATTTATTATTATTGCCCAAAATCCTTAAATCTTCCATACCATATGGATATCAAACGAAAGGGGAAGGCCCCAGGTTGCATTTGGACTTCGATAAATTTTCCGTTAACTGAGTTATCGGTCAAAATGTTATTGCCCAAAAACATTAAAATGTCCCTACAATATGGATATCAAACAAAAGGGGAGAACCCCATATTTCAATTAGATTTCGATTATTTGATCGATAACTGAGTTATCGGTCAAAATGTTATCGTCCAAAATCCTTAAAACTTCCATACAATATGGATATAAAACGAAAGGGGAAGGTCCCAGGTTTCATTTGGACTTGGATAATTTTGCCGATAGCTGAGTTATTGGTCAAAATGTGATTGTCCCAAAACCTTAAAATTTGCCTACAACATGGATATCAAACGGAAGGGGAAGGCCCCAGGTTTAATTTGGACTTTTATATATTTTGATAAATTTATCGATATCTGAGTTTTCGATCAAAATGTGATTGCCCGAAAACCTTGAACAAAAGGGGAGGACCACAGGTTTCAAGTGGATTTCGATAATTTTATCGATAACTGAGTTTTGTTAAAATGTGATTGCCCAAAAACCTTAAAATGTCCCTACAATATGGATATAAAACAAAAAGGGAGGACCCCAGGTTTGAATTGGATTTCGATAATTTTATCGATACTGAGTTATCGGTCAAAATGTGATTGCCCAAAACCCTTAAAACTTCCCTACAATGTGGCTATCAAACGAAAGGGGAAGGCCGCCGGTTTCATTTTGACTTTGATAAATTTGACGTTAACTGAGTTATCAGTAAAAATGTGATTGCATAAAGACCTTAAAATGCCCCTACAATATGGATATCAAACGAAAGGGGAGGACCCCAGGTTTCAATTGGATTTCGATAATTTTATCGATAACTGAGTTATTGGTCAATTTACGATAGAATGATGGAATTCGGCACAAAGCATACTAGTACCTGATGAAACTGGATAAAATCGCCCTTCAACCACGCCCACTTTCGATATCGAAAATTTCGAAAATCAAACAAATTAACACATCTCGGCAGCTGAAATGGCTAAAATGATATAATTTTATAGGTGGATCCCCCTGGTCATTCTCTTATGATTTTTTCATAAATTTTTTATAGTGGGCGTGGCACCGCCCACTTTTAAGGGAGGGGTTTTTGAAAATTTGACTGGTCGTAACTTTTAAACAGATTACGATAGAACGATGGAATTTTGCACAAATGATACTAGTATTGTTGGTAGTATACTTGAGGAAATTGGATAAAATCGCCCTCCAACCACGCCTACTTGCGATATCGAAAATTTCGAAAATCACACAAATTGACTTATCCGGCAGCTGAAATGCCTAAAATGATATAATTTTATAGGTGAATCCCCCTGGTAATTCTCTTATGATTTTTCCATCAATTTTTTATAGTGGGCGTGGCACCGCCCACTTTTAAGGGAGGCATTTTTGAAAATTTTACTGGTCGTAACTTTTAAACTGATTAGGATAGAACGATGGAATTTTGCACAAATCATACTAGTATTGTTGGGAGTATAACTGATAAAACTGGAAAAAATCGCTCTCCAACCACGCCCACTTTCGATATTCAAAATCACATAAATTGAAATAATTCGGTAACGGAAATTAAGTAAATCCTCCTACACCGAAAGAAAAGTCGCTTGTAAAACTAACATTTCTGCTTTATCAATTTTACATATCAGCAAAAAATGTCTTATTAATATTGAAAATTATCAAATAAACAGGGTTCACGTTAAATTAATACGAAAGTTGCTGAATCAACATTAGCATGTATGACATTGTCATATCAATTTCTCATGTTAATAATACATTACTTCGAAAAGTTTTATTTAACATTAAAAATGATGTAAACAACCGGTTTCAAGTCAAATTGATAAAAAAAACTTGTTGAGCCAACGTAGTACGTCATATCACTATCATATCAATTTCTCATGTTAATACACATTTCGACAACATATTGATATAAAAACTGCCAATATCACATTTGTATAACATTCTCATGTTAAAACGACATAAACCACGCTGCAGTTGACATTTATCACGTTCATAACACATTTCGAAAACCTGCTTCACGTAAAAATCCTATGAAAATTGTAATACTAACATTTGCAAAACTATCTCATGTTAAAATTACGTGAATTGACATGTTTCATGTTTATAACAAATTTTGACAACATGTTTCACGTAGCACGTTAGCATTTGTGTAGCTGTTTCATTCTAAAAAGAAATAAATCGCGCTGCAGTTGACAATCAAGTTCGGTCTTTGTAAAATAATTTATTAACAAAGTTAGTTAGCAGAAAACCAACTGTGAAAATTGAACGTGAAGTGAAAATGGGTGATGAATGTTGTTTATTTGTGGAAAGCGTTTCGCCGGAAATGAAGGCCGCCGGCCAGCATATGGTTTATGAAGCATCGTCGGTAGGAATGGGTGGTAATGGAGAAAATTCATCTGTGCTACATTTACGAAGGAGCAACTGCAATAAATAAGAACTTTTAGTTCCTGTGTAATGCAGAATAAAAATACAGTTTGGAAAGAAACTTCTTTTATGTGCATCTCAAAATGTTAAGTTTGTCACCTTATCAAATGTATTACATTTATTACATTAAATATGTACCTATGTATTTAAAAAAAAGTTAATAAATTGTCCAAAAATAATATCATTTCGATGTGATTATCATTACTTTTATTTGTAGCTTCAACGTTATTCTCACGTAAGTATACATCATGGTCATGTCAACTTTACGTTTTTCCTGTACGTTTTTACGTTTCATGTCAACTGTACATGAGAATGCCGTCATTAATACATGATATTCATGTTCATTTTACGTTTCATGTCAGTTATACATGAGAATGCCCTCAATAATACGTGATGGTTATGTTTATTTGACGTTTTCCTGTATGTTTTTACGTTTCATGCCAATTGTACATTAAAATGCCTTCAATAATGCATGATGGTAATTTCAACTACACGTTTTTCCTGTACGTTTTTACGTTTCATGTCAATTATACATGAGGATGCCTTCGATAGTCACATGATGGTCATGTTTATTTGGCGTTTTTCCTGTACGTTTTTACGTTTTTTTTGTGCATATCCATTTCACGTAGAAATGATATTTTCGAAATTGTAAAATTGACCTTTTTTCTTTTCAGTTGCATTTGGTAAACGAAAAATGTTAATTTTACGGTGGTTTTTGATATTTTTTTCTTTCGGTGTAGGGCCTAATGATTTTTATCCCGTTCTAAAAATTACCGCTGGGTATTAAATGTTCGGTTCACCCGAACTTAGACTTCCTTACTTGGTCGTTCTAAAATTTTCAAAATCAATTTAACTTTTGTAATTAATGACACCATAATGTCAATGCGAAATGGGACACAAGAGGGATTTCGGGGCTTTTACCCCCGCCAATATTTTAACCATACAGAAGAAAAAACCTAGTTAATATAATATTTATGTAAATGCATTATAGCGTGTGTAAATACATACTTACAGCAGATTTCCATTTTAGTATTTAACGTCTTCAAAAATACAAACAAATGTCAACAATGCTGCCGGCACGTCTTTTTAGGAACTAGCTAGAAACTGTGGGTCTACATAATGAACGATTTTTAAGATAACTCTAAGCTCTATCTGAGATCCGTTTTCTCATATTCATTAAAATTTGGTTTCATTTACATATTTACAAAAAACATAGCCCCCAGAAAAAGAAAATTTGTTTATAAAAACATTGTATTTAAAATTTCTCTTAGTCCGCTTTTACACTAAAAGATTGTCAATTCAAGTCTGCCGTGACATATTCGAAGGAGGTGCGAAGAGAGGGGGAGAGTGTAACTACCTCCTTACAGTTTATTCGTTTCAATTTTCTCTTGTCATCTCCTTTATTCTTTCTCAAAAAACGGTGGTTCAAAATTGCTTGCAAGAAAAATTTACAAATGTAAACGCGAATAGAAAACACAAGGGTTGCATGGAACTTTTTTGTCATACTTTTCCTTTGACAGCAAATTTACGGCATACGGATTTCATGTAAAAGCAAGAATGGCTTTTATGCAACTGACAAATGTTTTTGTTCAGCCAAAAAGCTTTAACAACGAAGCTACGATTTTAGAATTCGAATTGAAAATCAGTGTTGTTTTATGCTTGCGAGACAAGCGTCCACTCAGGGGTGGGTTTTGGGGTTTAAGCGCCCCGAAATGTAAGACTTTATGTGCCAAAAATGTATTTGTTTTACAATAATTTTGACTGCATATAGCCCTATACCAACTTTCCAATTAGCCCCACTTTTCTGCGTGAGAATAGTATTGGCATCAGTGTTGCCACAGCATTTCAAAAAGTGTATCAGTTTTTGAACTAAAAATGTATCAAAAATTTTCAAAAGAATAAATATCACCAAAATTTCTAAATTTGTACTTGTTTAGTCGCCGTTGCATAGCCGTAGTGTTTTAAAGATTCCGTGTTCTCATCCTGGAAAAAGTAAAATTAAAAATTCTGCAGACAAATTTTTCAAATCGGGGCACCCCTAGGAAGTGGTTTGGTAAAAATTCATCTGCTTTGCAGGTGTATTTCGAAGCCGGCAAAGAACTGTAGGTCCCGCAAATTCAAAACAGCACACTACAAACCGAAAAAGAAGCTGGTCGCAAAAATCTCTATGGAGGTTTTCACACTATATATTTATTTCAGATTTTGTATGTTTATTTATTTAAATTTTCTTGAATTTAAAAGTTTTACATTGCAAGTATGACTGAACCATAGCAGGTGGAAGCTCTCGCTTAGCTAAATACCATTTGATTTGAGTGTACAATCATTCATGTTAAAAAGGTATCAATGTATCAAAAGACGAATTTTACATAAATTTGTATAGAACAAGTAAGGAAGTCTAAGTTCGGGGAACCGAACATTAAAAACCCAGCTTTAATTTTCAGAACGGGATAACAATAATATAGGCCCTAGGAGGATTTACCTAAAAATTTTACTATCTTAGCTATTTACCTTACCGAATTATGTCAATTTATGTGATTTTCAAATGTTCCATATCGAAAGTGGGCGTGGTCGGAAAGCGATTTCGGCCAATTACATCAGGTATGCTCTCTATTATGCTAGTATACCTTGTACTAATTTCTTCGTTCTACCGTAATCAGTTTAAAGGTTATGATCCGTGACATTTTCAAATATTTCTCCCTGAAAAATCATAATAGAATGACTAAGGGGTTCATCCAAACTATATCATTTTAGCCATTTCCGTTACTGAAGTATGTCAATTTATGTGATTTTCGATATCGAAAGTGGGCGTGGTTGGAGAGCGATTTTATCCAATTTCATCAGGTATACTCCCAACGATACTAGTATGCTTTGT
This sequence comes from Campiglossa producta, assembly GCA_964058755.1. Taxonomy (NCBI): domain Eukaryota; kingdom Metazoa; phylum Arthropoda; class Insecta; order Diptera; family Tephritidae; genus Campiglossa; species Campiglossa producta. Next base: position 47,331,164 of record CAXKVI010000006.1, on the reverse strand, counting down.
GCCAAATTCGTTCTATCGTAATCAGTTTAAAAGTTACGACCAGTCAAATTTTCAAAAACTCCCCCCTTAAAAGTGGGCGGTGCCACGCCCACTATAAAAAATTTATGGAAAATCAAAAGAGAATGTGCAGGGGAGGGGGGTTCACCTATAAAATTATATCATTTTAGCCATTTCAGCTGCCGAGATATGTCAATTTGTGTGATTTTCGAAATTTTCGAAATCGAAAAAGGGGGCGTGGTTTCAATAGCAACCTACCTTGGCAAGAAAGTAACCTGTATACAAGGTATCGTGTACACAGATGGACGGACAGACGGACGGACATGCCTTATGAACTTCTCTTTTCAACCTAAGAACTTTCATATATGGAATTCTAAATCTATTACCGATTATTTTGTGCCGTTACGTACTACCGTTATGTGAACAAAATTAATATACCCCTGTACTAGTACTAGTACGCTGGGTATAAAAATACAATTGTATGAAAACGGCAACGCTGATTGGCATCGAATAGGTGTGTACCAATTTTCATGTCCTTACCTGTGTACAAGGTAATAACAAATAAACCCTCCAAAGGAAGTATTTATTTGGTTCAGCCGTTTGCCTAATCATTTTTATATATCGCTTTCCTGGTTTTATAATGACGCAATTGCAAAATATTAAGTTTTGGTGAAGCAAGTTTCAATATTTGTAAACGCTATTTGTAATACAATTATTCAATTTATACACAGCAAAGATTATTACTTTCGAAAGCTTTTGTGCACGTTATCTCGAACCTTGGAAATTTACAATTGCATCATTATACACAGAGCCAAAAGTCACATAAAATGTCCTGTAAATCAGAACAAAGTTTAGCAAGTTATGACTGGGTGTCTCTTTTTAATAAAACTTAGTAGATAATCACATAATATTAAGAAGATTTTCTTTTTAATATTTCAAATTAAAAAAAAAATTAACGCTCAACCCAGATGTCTAGTCTAGTCTAATCTACACTACCATGCCATCGTATACTTAACTTGCCAACGTCTAATTACACATTTGTTCTTTTTGCCTCACCACATGTCCACTTGCCTTGTTGCCTTTACCGCGAATCGAACTAAGAATTATTAACTGCTCAACGGAGATCTCTAGCATGATGCTATCGTGTACTTGTGCTTGGTAGCGTCGAATTACACATTTGAAGAAGGTATACTTTTATGTACATATGTTGTATGTATATATGTTGAGACGTTAATAGCAAAATTTGAATTAATACGGGATCTTTTAAAAATAAAAAGCTTTCCTTATTAATAAATTCATTATGAATTAAGATGATGGTCTCATTAATTTACTTTATACAAATTTTCTCATAAAAACAAGAAGATTTCTTCTAACAATTGAAAGTTTTTGACAAAAGTACATAAAAAATTCATAAATCAGAAGCTCCTTCTTTTTAGCCGGTTTGCTTTTCAATAAATTTGAGGAGAAATGCAAGCTAAAATCTAAAAGATTTCCTAGCTCTCCCCGGCAAAAAGCTTTTTTAGACGTCGATCTCTTTGATTATAGGTGAACTTTTGTGCTCTGTGTAGAACTAGGGAAGCGATATGTAGATAACAACAACGTTTATTTATGATCCTTTATCTCTATGTCCATATACATATGTATAACACAAGTAATTATCTAAATATATTTTAGGCTTGCGGAAAGTACATACCGGCTACGGGAAATACACATAATAATCAAAGTAACCAACCAATGGATGGTACATGTCTGGTAGAGGCTTCTTTCTAATGCTAACTCACTTTTTTAAATATAATAAGTAATGATTTTAAATATTATAAGTATTGATGTTGAATAGATAAGTTACTTGCATAAATAAAAGCCTTTGGAATTAAAAAAAATCATAATTTTAGCTCTTACAAATTGAATTATTTTGTCAGCTCATGGCCGGTCTGCGGACGATACTTCTAACTTTGGTAAGCATGTCAAATCAAAGAGCCATACAAGAAATAAATAGGTAAATAATATCTTTTTGCATCTTCGCATATTTATTTTTCTGCGTGAGAATAGTATTGGCATCAGTGTTGCCACAGCATTTCAAAAAGTGTATCAGTTTTTGAACTAAAAATGTATCAAAAATTTTCAAAAGAATAAATATCACCAAAATTTCTAAATTTGTACTTGTTTAGTCGCCGTTGCATAGCCGTAGTGTGTTAAAGATTCCGTGTTCTCATCCTGGAAAAAGTAAAATTAAAAATTCTGCAGACAAATTTTTCAAATCGGGGCACCCCTAGGAAGTGGTTTGGTAAAAATTCATCTGCTTTGCAGGTGTATTTCGAAGCCGGCAAAGAACTGTAGGTCCCGCAAATTCAAAACAGCACACTACAAACCGAAAAAGAAGCTGGTCGCAAAAATCTCTATGGAGGTTTTCACACTATATATTTATTTCAGATTTTGTATGTTTATTTATTTAAATTTTCTTGAATTTAAAAGTTTTACATTGCAAGTATGACTGAACCATAGCAGGTGGAAGCTCTCGCTTAGCTAAATACCATTTGATTTGAGTGTACAATCATTCATGTTAAAAAGGTATCAATGTATCAAAAGACGAATTTTACATAAATTTGTATAGAACAAGTAAGGAAGTCTAAGTTCGGGGAACCGAACATTAAAAACCCAGCTTTAATTTTCAGAACGGGATAACAATAATATAGGCCCTAGGAGGATTTACCTAAAAATTTTACTATCTTAGCTATTTACCTTACCGAATTATGTCAATTTATGTGATTTTCAAATGTTCCATATCGAAAGTGGGCGTGGTCGGAAAGCGATTTCGGCCAATTACATCAGGTATGCTCTCTATTATGCTAGTATACCTTGTACTAATTTCTTCGTTCTACCGTAATCAGTTTAAAGGTTATGATCCTTGACATTTTCAAATATTTCTCCCTGAAAAATCATAATATAATGACTAAGGGGTTCATCCAAACTATATCATTTTAGCCATTTCCGTTACTGAAGTATGTCAATTTATGTGATTTTCGATATCGAAAGTGGGCGTGGTTGGAGAGCGATTTTATCCAATTTCATCAGGTATACTCCCAACGATACTAGTATGCTTTGTGCCAAATTCGTTCTATCGTAATCAGTTTAAAAGTTACGACCAGTCAAATTTTCAAAAACTCCCCCCTTAAAAGTGGGCGGTGCCACGCCCACTATAAAAAATTTATGGAAAATCAAAAGAGAATGTGCAGGGGAGGGGGGTTCACCTATAAAATTATATCATTTTAGCCATTTCAGCTGCCGAGATATGTCAATTTGTGTGATTTTCGAAATTTTCGAAATCGAAAAAGGGGGCGTGGTTATCATCCGCTTTCGCCCAGTTTCAATAGCAACCTACCTTGGCAAGAAAGTAACCTGTACACAAGTTATCGTGTACACAGATGGACGGACAGACGGACGGACATGCCTTATGAACTTCTCTTTTCAACCTAAGAACTTTCATATATGGAATTCTAAATCTATTACCGATTATTTTGTGCCGTTACGTACTACCGTTATGTGAACAAAATTAATATACCCCTGTACTAGTACTAGTACGCTGGGTATAAAAATACAATTGTATGAAAACGGCAACGCTGATTGGCATCGAATAGGTGTGTACCAATTTTCATGTCCTTACCTGTGTACAAGGTAATAACAAATAAACCCTCCAAAGGAAGTATTTATTTGGTTCAGCCGTTTGCCTAATCATTTTTATATATCGCTTTCCTGGTTTTATAATGACGCAATTGCAAAATATTAAGTTTTGGTGAAGCAAGTTTCAATATTTGTAAACGCTATTTGTAATACAATTATTCAATTTATACACAGCAAAGATTATTACTTTCGAAAGCTTTTGTGCACGTTATCTCGAACCTTGGAAATTTACAATTGCATCATTATACACAGAGCCAAAAGTCACATAAAATGTCCTGTAAATCAGAACAAAGTTTAGCAAGTTATGACTGGGTGTCTCTTTTTAATAAAACTTAGTAGATAATCACATAATATTAAGAAGATTTTCTTTTTAATATTTCAAATTAAAAAAAAAATTAACGCTCAACCCAGATGTCTAGTCTAGTCTAATCTACACTACCATGCCATCGTATACTTAACTTGCCAACGTCTAATTACACATTTGTTCTTTTTGCCTCACCACATGTCCACTTGCCTTGTTGCCTTTACCGCGAATCGAACTAAGAATTATTAACTGCTCAACGGAGATCTCTAGCATGATGCTATCGTGTACTTGTGCTTGGTAGCGTCGAATTACACATTTGAAGAAGGTATACTTTTATGTACATATGTTGTATGTATATATGTTGAGACGTTAATAGCAAAATTTGAATTAATACGGGATCTTTTAAAAATAAAAAGCTTTCCTTATTAATAAATTCATTATGAATTAAGATGATGGTCTCATTAATTTACTTTATACAAATTTTCTCATAAAAACAAGAAGATTTCTTCTAACAATTGAAAGTTTTTGACAAAAGTACATAAAAAATTCATAAATCAGAAGCTCCTTCTTTTTAGCCGGTTTGCTTTTCAATAAATTTGAGGAGAAATGCAAGCTAAAATCTAAAAGATTTCCTAGCTCTCCCCGGCAAAAAGCTTTTTTAGACGTCGATCTCTTTGATTATAGGTGAACTTTTGTGCTCTGTGTAGAACTAGGGAAGCGATATGTAGATAACAACAACGTTTATTTATGATCCTTTATCTCTATGTCCATATACATATGTATAACACAAGTAATTATCTAAATATATTTTAGGCTTGCGGAAAGTACATACCGGCTACGGGAAATACACATAATAATCAAAGTAACCAACCAATGGATGGTACATGTCTGGTAGAGGCTTCTTTCTAATGCTAACTCACTTTTTTAAATATAATAAGTAATGATTTTAAATATTATAAGTATTGATGTTGAATAGATAAGTTACTTGCATAAATAAAAGCCTTTGGAATTAAAAAAAATCATAATTTTAGCTCTTACAAATTGAATTATTTTGTCAGCTCATGGCCGGTCTGCGGACGATACTTCTAACTTTGGTAAGCATGTCAAATCAAAGAGCCATACAAGAAATAAATAGGTAAATAATATCTTTTTGCATCTTCACATATTTATTTTTTTGCGCATATTTATCAAAATAAGAAAAAAATGGGGAACTCGAGAAATCATCCTATGTCAAAATTAATGCGATGAATTGTAATCACAAGCCTAGACCAGAAAATTACCAAGACGTTAGAAATTACCAAGGGTTTCTAAACTCAGTTTTAGTGATTTATCAAAAAAGGAGTAGTTATTTGTTACCCCATATCTGATAATTAATTTTTTCATATCTGGAGGATGGGATCGTGTGTAGAAGTTAGGGCTCTTGATTCTAATCGATTACTCGACTAGTCGATTAGTCGAGTAGTCGATTACCAACTTTTGTGCTGTTTGAAAATCGAATAGCAGATATTCGATTTCAGCTAATCGAATACTGACGATTAAATCCGGTTCCCAGTTTTTACCCGGGTTTTACCCGGGTAATAAGGCGGCAATTTCTACTGTAATTCGCATGCAAGTTTAAGTGGTATCTGCTATTTTCGCCAATTTATTTGCTTCATTTCTTTGAAATTTAAAAAAAATGTAACAGGAGCACAGAATATTTGTGTAGGTAGATATACAAAACTGAAAATTTGAAAAATTTATGTATGTTTGTATGAATGTAGATAAAAAAGTTTGAAAATTTTTTTTCATACTGCAAAACGTTTTATGTCAATATTATTCTTTTAGTTTTAAGTGCGCAATGTACGCATCTTTCTCTTATTCTACGTCGCCGTTTGCAAAAAGATAGTTGAAAGATTGATTCGTGGGGCAAAAAAAAGTAAAAGTACATTCAAATACACCTAATTTTCGAAAGAACTCAAAAATTACAAACATTACATAGCGCGTTTTGATGTATTACCAAAAATAAACGGGAACATTAGAGTGGCAAAAAAAGTTCCACACTTTCTATCGGAATGATTAAGCTTGAGAATTTATTTTTTTTTGTAGTAAAAATGCTTCTGCCGGCAAATGGAAGATTTCCAATGAAAATAAAAAGCAAATTTGACATGTGAGAAATTATAAGAACCTGCAACTCTAGTGTCTTAGTTTCTGTTTGAAAACTTTAGATTTGTAACAAACTTTAAAAATTGTTATTTGTTTCATGCGCTGCTAAGTGCTCTCCAATGCTGCTGTTATGTCAGGCCGAGTTAAAATGCAGGAGATGATTGAATCACGAGCTTTTAATCCAATTTAAGATTGTATAATTTCCCCTTTAAAAGCTGATGTAGTTTTGTTGATTAATAAGACTGTTTGTATGTTTTTTTGCTGCTATCTTGAGGTGCTAACTAACTTTATTAAGCTATAACCGAACCTTTATATACGTCAAAATAGATGTTAACCATTACCGAAATCTAATACACTTAAAACATACATATATATTCTTGAGTCGCACCCTTTAAATGCAGACGTAAACAGATTACGTTCACACGGTTAATAACTGCAGACGCAAACACATTCCGTTCACACGGTTAGTATAGCGCAATGGGAATGCAGACGAAATCCAATGCGGATCATGTTCCGTGGAATGCATTTTTACAGGGTGGAACATTTTTAGACTTCGTTAATAGTTAACAGGTTTTTTAATATAAAAGTCACTGGGAATTATTTGGAACGCATAATAATTAAAAAATATGCTCGTAAAATTTCTGGAATTAGCTCTTTTCGAAATTGGTGATTCAATAATTATTTTATAAATTTTAAGGAAACCTTTAAGCACACGCTAATAAGTTGTTTTTAATATTTGATAAGTATCAGGAGCACAGAATTTCAATGTAAGCAATTATACAAAAAAAATTTCAATAAACTGGTATGTCCAGATGGGGGTTGGTGGGGCAACTACTCCCACTTTTAAATTGCATTTCGTAAATATCGTTGTTTATAAGAAAAGAACTGAAAGTTAGTAGAATGCGTGTTTTTGAAGTTATATAGTTGAATATTAGCACACGCTAATAAATTATTTTTTTTTTTTAATTTTTGACAAAAATCAGGAGCACAGAATTTCAATGAAAACAATTATAAAACATTGAAACAAAAAATACAGTTTTAGACAAGAAATAAAGATCACGTAGAATCTTTATTTATTTTGTAAGTTATTTTTGAAACAATATTTGTATATTCCAGCCACAATCAATGAAGGGAAAGTAATGTAACTATGTATTCTAATTATTATTCATAAAACGTTTATTTTGATATAAGAATGTCAGCATATGCACATTCTGAGAAAGCAAGCAGTTTCTCAATGCAGTAACGATATTTCCCGCACTAGAAAATGTTCGTTCAGATTCTGCTGAAGTAGCAGGAATATACAAATATTGTTTGGCAATCTCAAAAAGCTTAGGATAAATCCCAGAATGAATTGTCCACCATACAAGGGGATTTATATTATGGCCAATCTGAGGTTCTGCTGCATAAAAGTCCAACTGCGTTCGGGAATCACTTTGGCTGCTTTCACATTGAAATAAAAAGTCCAATTGCGTGTTTTTAGAAGGCCTCGGTTCACAAACATTTAAAATGTTATTATTCTCAAGCAAAGATGCTATAAATGAAATAGCCTTTGCTCCCTCTACTTCGTAAGCTAAATTTTTGTGTCTGGGATCCAGGAACGATGCAACTACCGGTGCTGAAATGTCAGTAATATCAATTTCGAATCTTTCTTTTAATGATAATCTTGCTGTGTTTTTAAAAACTTCCTCATTGCTTTGCTCAAAAGACGACTACGCCATATGGTTATTTATCAAAGCATGAACCAGAGGACGAACCATAGATATAGAGATGTCTTTCTCAGTGTATAACACATTCGTTGCTACATCGAAAGGTTCCAGCATCTCAACCATTTTTTCCATGGTTGTCCATTCGGTTACCGCCATGTCTAGTTTTATTGCATCGGAAAGTTTTGTTACACTTCGGTCTTGGAGGACTAAAGTGATAGCATTTTTGTTGCGAATTAAACTTTCACACATCTTATACTTCGAGTTCCACCGCGTTTCGATACATTGAACTAGTCTGTTCTCCTTCACACCCAATTGCGTCTGACGATTTGATAATGCGGTGTGGTTTTTAATATAAAAGTCACTGGGAATTATTTGGAAAGCATAATAATTAAAAAACATGCTCGTAAAATTTCTGGAATTAGCTCTTTTCGAAATTGGTGATTCAATAATTATTTTATAAATTTTAAGGAAACATTTAAGCACACGCTAATAAGTTGTTTTTAATATTTGACAAGTATCAGGAGCACAGAATTTCAATGTAAGCAATTATACAAAAAAAATTTCAATAAACTGGTATGTCCAGATGGGGGTTGGTGGGGCAACTACTCCCACTTTTAAATTGCATTTCGTAAATATCGTTGTTTATAAGAAAAGAACTGAAAGTTAGTAGAATGCGTGTTTTTGAAGTTATATAGTTGAATATTAGCACACGCTAATAAATTATTTTTTTTTTTTTAATTTTTGACAAAAATCAGGAGCACAGAATTTCAATGAAAACAATTATAAAACATTGAAACAAAAAATACAGTTTTAGACAAGAAATAAAGATCACGTAGAATCTTTATTTATTTTGTAAGTTATTTTTGAAACAATATTTGTATATTCCAGCCACAATCAATGAAGGGAAAGTAATGTAACTATGTATTCTAATTATTATTCATAAAACGTTTATTTTGATATAAGAATGTCAACATGCACATTCTGAGAAAGCAAGCAGTTTCTCAATGCAGTAACGATATTTCCCGCACTAGAAAATGTTCGTTCAGATTCTGTTGAAGTAGCAGGAATACACAAATATTGTTTGGCAATCTCAAAAAGCTTAGGATAAATCCCAGAATGATTTGTCCACCATACAAGGGGATTTATATTATGGCCAATCTGAGGTTCTGCTGCATAAAAGTCCAACTGCGTTCGGGAATCACTTTGGCTGCTTTCACATTGAAATAAAAAGTCCAATTGCGTGTTTTTAGAAGGCCTCGGTTCACAAACATTTAAATGTTATTATTCTCAAGCAAAGATGCTATAAATGAAATAGCCTTTGCTCCCTCTACTTCGTAAGCTAAATTTTTGTGTCTGGGATCCAGGAACGATGCAACTACCGGTGCTGAAATGTCAGTAATATCAATTTCGAATCTTTCTTTTAATGATAATCTTGCTGTGTTTTTAAAAACTTCCTCATTGCTTTGCTCAAAAGACGACTACGCCATATGGTTATTTATCAAAGCATGAACCAGAGGACGAACCATAGATATAGAGATGTCTTTCTCAGTGTATAACACATTCGTTGCTAGATCGAAAGGTTTCAGCATCTCAACCATTTTTTCCATGGTTGTCCATTCGGTTACCGCCATGTCTAGTTTTATTGCATCGGAAAGTTTTGTTACACTTCGGTCTTGGAGGACTAAAGTGATAGCATTTTTGTTGCGAATTAAACTTTCACACATCTTATACTTCGAGTTCCACCGCGTTTCAATACATTGAACTAGTCTGTTCTCCTTCACACCCAATTGCGTCTGACGATTTGATAATGCGGATTTAGCTATTGTTGATCGGTGGAAATAGCTTATCACATTTCGTCCTTTATTACAAACATCTCCATATGGTGGAACTGACGACAATGCATCTTGAATCACAAGCTGAAGAAGATGTGCGCTACATTTTATGCTATTAGGAACAACGATTAGTTGCGCTGCTGCTGCGTTCATCACGTTTGCGCTGTCATGTGTCATAGCTCGCGTTTTCTCCATTATACCCCAGTCAGCAAGAACTACTTCGAGAGATGAACTAATATTCTCCGCCGTTGGTCTACCTAGATTTATTTAACATGTCTCAAGTCTCGACTTAGAAAAGATCAAAATACACACTTCAAAAACGCAAATTGGAGCAGCTTTTGGATGGGCCTTAGATGTACGGTTGTCTTGAAATCTTTCTATAACATTAACTATGGGTGTTTTCGAGCAGCTCAATATTACTGCAGTATTGCAGCCATGTTACTTTATTGATGCCCTGAAGCTGATACTTAGGTGATAATATGCTGCAATGATTGCATATTTAATTTTAATGTTGCGAATGATGAGCTTGTGATGAGTAACATATTGTCAACATTTTATTAACCCTGCTGCCATAACGTACGTCTTCGAGGCATATCGACTTTTTTCTTGTTGATCTCCCCTCGCAATTACTCTCTAAGCTAACTCATACTCGCATTTATCTCCGTCGTTACTCACAGCCTGGAAGTGATGGTTGATTTTGCAGAGTAGGTTTCGTATTTCATGATATATGGTTATAACATACGCCTGACACACGGGCAAAGAATGTACCATCAAGAAGCTAAGGCTTGGCTGATGCGTGCAACAAAAATCCTAAGCCAAACTTAATAGCAACAGAATGTCGCTTTGGGTATGTGCTTTAGGTAAGAAATAACATTGTTAAATAAAATAACAACAAAAAAATGTGCGAGAATATAGTTGCAATTTGCCTGCAGGCACTCTAAGCAGGGTTTGGTGTAATGGTTACACACTGCGGTTTTAGAAATTCCTAATCTCCTTGGTTCGATGACCAGTAAAAAGTTGATGCTAAATTTCTAAAGCAACAATACAAATCGGTTTGACAAGATCCTTCAACAAGATCGAAATTGCAATCATCGTAGTTGGTATTGTATGTAGCATTTTTCAACTTGTTTTCGCCAAAAAACTCAGAAGAATAATTTGATAAAAATTATTCGACAGGTCAAAAGTCCACAAAAATTTTCAAAGTTCACAATATAATGACCAATAATAACAACTAAATTATAATAAAGCCGGGACACGGGCAAAGAATGTACCATCAATAAGCTAAGGCTTGGCTGATGCGTGCAACAAAAATCCTAAGCCAAACTTAATAGCAACAGAATGTCGCTTTGGGTATGTGCTTTAGGTAAGAAATAACATTGTTAAATAAAATAACAACAAAAAAATGTGCGAGAATATAGTTGCAATTTGCCTGCAGGCACTCTAAGCAGGGTTTGGTGGAATGGTTACACACTGCGGTTTTAGAAATTCCTAATCTCCTTGGTTCGATGACCAGTAAAAAGGTGATGCTAAATTTCTAAAGCAACAATACAAAGCGGTTTGACAAGATCCTTCAACAAGATCGAAATTGCAATCATCGTAGTTGGTATTGTATGTAGCATTTTTCAACTTGTTTTCGCCAAAAAACTCAGAAGAATAATTTGATAAAAATTATTCGACAGGTCAAAAGTCCACAAAAATTTTCAAAGTTCAGAATATAATGACCAATAATAACAACTAAATTATAATAAAGCCGGGACACGGGCAAATAAGCTAAGGCTTGGCTGATGCGTGCAACAAAAATCCTAAGCCAAACTTAATAGCAACAGAATGTCGCTTTGGGTATGTGCTTTAGGTAAGAAATAACATTGTTAAATAAAATAACAACAAAAAATGTGCGAGAATACAGTTGCAATTTGCCTGCAGGCACTCTAAGCAGGGTTTGGTGTAATTCAAAGTTCAGAATATAATGACCAATAATAACAACTAAACTTACAGATAATTGTTTTTGCTATATTATATGTATTTTTATGCGATCTTATTGTTTAAACAATTATACTTTAAATCAGTTTTTTTTAAACAAATAATTTTTAAGCTATTGCATAGATTTTATCGCAGGCCTGGCACCAAATCAAAAGTTAGTGACGGATATTTTTCAAAAAAGGTTCGAAAAGGTTCGAAAAGTTTCGAAAAGGTTCGAAAAGGTTCGAAAAGGTTCGAAAAGATTCGAAAATTTTATATCTCTATATAAAGTTAAGGTACGGGTCAAAGTCAAAGTCACATCTGGGTCCGGGTCAGGGTCCGGATCCAGGTCCGGGTCGAGGTCCGGATCCAGGTCCGGGTCGAGGTCCGGATCCGGATCCGGATCCGGGTCAAAATTAAAGCCAGATTCGGGTCCGGGTCGAGGTCCGGATCCGGATCCGGATCAAATGTTCATGAGTCAACGTCACATCATCAATATTCATATGAACTCAAATGTTCATGAGTCAACGTCACATCATCAATATTTATATGAACTCAAACGTTCATGAGTCAACGTCACATCATCAATATTCATATGAACTCAAATGTTCATGAGTCAACGTCACATCTTCAATATTCATATGAACTCAAATGTTCATGAGTCAACGTCACATCATCAATATTTATATGAACTCAAACGTTCATGAGTCAACGTCACATCATCAATATTCATATGAACTCAAATGTTCATGAGTCAACGTCACATCATCAATATTCACATGAACTCAAATGTTCATGAGTCAACGTCACATCTTCAATATTCATATGAACTCAAATGTTCATGAGTCAACGTCACATCATCAATATTTATATGAACTCAAACGTTCATGAGTCAACGTCACATCATCAATATTCATATGAACTCAAATGTTCATGAGTCAACGTCACATCATCAATATTCACATGAACTCAAATGTTCATGAGTCAACGTCACATCTTCAATATTCATATGAACTCAAATGTTCATGAGTCAACGTCACATCATCAATATTTATATGAACTCAAACGTTCATGAAAAATTGTATATCACGACCAAAAACGATAATGCCGCATTTAAGTTTTATCATAATCGAAAGCAAGCTGCATCGACTGCATCTTTGTTGCAAGAATTTAAAAGATTGTCTTTAAATAATGTTCAGACGATAGCTCAAAGCGTCTTAGATTTCATTAGTAATAGAAATGGCATTTCAATAATGACTTTCAATTGCCAAAGTCTAAATAGTCACAAATACGATTTACAAGATTCAGTTACCAGACAAACAAATGTCTTACTTCTTACCGAAACTTGCATGACGCGTGATAATCCGATTGAAATACCTAATTTCAAATGCCGGCGATTTCAAGATCAACTTCGCTGATAAAAAATCAGAGCGGCTGACAAGTTTTCTTTTTGAAAAATTCAATTTGAAAATAAATAATGATCCAAAAAATCCACAACAAAATATGGGACCACCATTGACGCGGTATTTTCAAGATACTTAGAGGATATCAAGTCTCAAACGTATGTTTCCTATTTCAGTTACCATAAAGCTATAATTTCAATTATAAATAATTAATTATAAATAATTAACTAATTAAAAGCTCAAATTACTAACATGAAGTAACTTACTTTTATTTAAATACGGTTTAAAATCAGGTATGTATAAAATGGGTACACTGCTAGTATTCAGTAAAGCTGGGTATTGTCTTCGTGAAAAATGTTGCAAGTGGCCTAGAAAACATTTGAATTTGCAATCTTAATGACTAGAATAAAAAATATTTTACTATCATCGTTTCCCATCTTATTCAGTCCTTTTCACGTCTTGAACTTGATTTATCATGGCGTAATTGCCTTTGCAACTTTTTTTGCCGTGAATTGTTGGTAACGCCTATAATTCCAAATCCTTTGATTTTACGGCTTGAAAAACTACTCTACACGGTAGTAATACTATGTTAGAAACCTTTGTTATACTTCATTTATCAAAAAAGTGTTTTAAAATGGTGTTTAAGCTACTTGCAATATTTTTCACGCATGAAGACAATACCAAGCTTAAAAGTAAAAATTTGTTTTCTTGTCGGTCACCACGCTTACAAAGTGTAACATCAATTAATATCAAAGACAAAACTTGAACTAATATCAAAGAAAAACAAAATGTTGCATAAATATTTTAATCGCATAAGTTGATAATATGCAATAGCTTTACCGCGGCAGTCCACGAGTGCCACACGTCCTTTTTTTTTTTTCATTCTATACGATCAAAAAAATTTCAAAATATGAAAAATAACGCGTAAAACAGTCACCTTTAATAATCAAAAAAAAATGTTTGTCCATTCATACCATTCCAAAGATATTGCACTTGCGAAAATTTTTTAAAGAAATAACATTTTTTTTCGTTCTGCATGCTCAACAAAAATTGAAAATATGTCAAATAGTGCGAAAAACGGTCATCTTTGGTAATAAAAAAATGTTTGTCCTTTCATACCAATCCACAGATTTCTTATTTTTTGTCACCCTTTGCGCTCTCCCAATGCGTTGCACATAGACCGTTGGGTGGTGTGCTGAACAATAGTGTTCTGCAGTGGTCGTTGTTATCAAGCTATTTTCAATTATAACACACATACATATCTACATTTAGCAGAATGTATGAGCATAGGAAATAATAAAAAGCGATAACGTTTTTAAGTCTATATTTTATATCTTTATTAGTTGTAAGATATTAGGAAAAAAGGTAATTGTTTCACAATACGTAAACCTACATATTCAATACATAGGTTCATACATACATATTTAACAAGCAAATAATATTTTCCACATTTGATTCATCACTTGAGAAAATTTGACTTCGAATCTTTTTGTTAAACATTGGTTGAGAATGATGGAATTGTATATGTGTGTTTTTTATTGCTATGGCTTTACTTGTGCAATTTTGAAATTTCTTTTCATGAGCGTCGTGATCCACTTGGTAGCAAAAATCGAAATCTCTTGCCTGAAACGCATTTTCTGCCCATTCAAAAAGACTTCGAGCGTCGCGTAAGTGATTTTCCGCAATACGCTGCATACTTGCTTTTCGTGCCAGCCTTTTGACAGTGCCCCCCACCCCATCGCAAGCTCCCTTACCGTGGTATCTCGCGAAAAAGTTCCACTCGGCTGCAATTCCAAAGTCTTCTTCGTGATTATATAAATTTAAAAAGTTAAATTTATTTTTGTATTGCGCTGCGGCTCCGTCAGAGTAATAGAACAATTTTTTTACATTCCTGGACTCAAATTTTTTTTTTATATAATTCGGAAGTCTTGTATTGAACAAGTGAGCTGAACTTGAATCATGAGTCAGTTTTTCCGATATAATCACAAAACATAAGTGATGTAGAACACCATCAGCACGATAGTAAATTACGTATGGTTACTTGAGTGTTTGACCAATGGTGTGCCTGGATTTCATCTTAAATCTGAATTGCATAATTTTTCGCATTGTGAGAGCGCAAAGGGTGACAAAAAAATAAGAAATCTGTGGATTGGTATGAAAGGACAAAAATTTGTTTAGTGTCCAAAGGTGACCGCTTTTTCGCACTATTTGACATATTTTCAATTTTTTTTGAGCATGCAGAACGAAAAAAAATGTTATTTGTTTAAAAAAAATTGTTTAAATATCATTATTTTAACAATTTGATCGCAAGGGGTGACAAAAAAATGCAATATCTTTGGAATGGTTTGAATGGACAAAATTTTTTTTTTGATTATTAAAGGTTACTGTTTTACGCTTTATTTTTCATATTTTGAAATTTTTTTGATCGTATAGAACGAAAAAAAAATTATTTGTTTAAAAAAAATGATTTAAAGTATAATTGTTTAAACAATAAGATCGCATAAAAATACTTATAATATAGCAAAAACAATTATCTGTAAGTAAAAAAAAATTTCATTGATTTATCTGCAGTAGTTTATGAGCAAATAATTTTTCAATATTATCATGATCTGAAAATTATTAAAAATTCAACCTACAATAACAATAACAAGGACACGAATTTTGACGAAATATTTTTAGCACGAGGTTTGAGTCTGGCTCACTATCCAATGAAACTATAGTTTTCAAAATCGTCGATAAAGTGATTTTACCTGTGCACACTTCACATGGCTTTACCCAGATAATCGCCCTTAAACACATCGGTGTCACAGGGCGGAAGCTGAGTATTATTTTCACGGCTAGATGTATCATCATTACTTTGTTGTTTTTGTGGTTGTAAGGGCTGAGCATTCATAGAAACCATGCATTTCGTGTAGCATGCGAAACACGTCTTATTTTTTTGCTTTATTTATTGCAAATCTTCCTTGGTGGTCTCTTTGTGGGACAGAAGGATGTCATAAGCCACTTTCGTCTTCTTCCATAGTGACTTCAGCTCCTCTTGCTGTAGTGCAAGGGTGTGCATTTCTTCAATATTAATGGAGCTCCATTCTTGCTCGAACTCCACTATGCAATCGGACTGACGAATATATGTCTCCATTATCTTTATTTGGTTAAATATTTTGTATATTGACAGAGAAGTGGACTCAGAAGTAATGACTCAGGAAGGTGTCTTGCTTTGAAAATAACCGAAATTTAAAACAATGTTACTGATTGAAATCTCTGAAGATTTAATCTCACGAATTGTGTGATAGACTATATATATATGTCTTTATATGTCTTTAAAAGTGTGTGTGATATAAATCTCTGAAGATTTAGTATACCAACAACGGTGTATATGAAACAAATCTCTGAAGACTCAATGTCTGTAAAATGAATGTGAAACCGATAGAAATCTCTGAACACTTAATGTCTCTAAAATGAATGCGAAACCGATAGAAATCTCTGAAGATTTAATGTCTCAAATGTCTCAAAAGTGTATAAGAAACAAATCTCTGAAGATTTAATGTCTCTAAAATGAATGTGAAACCGATCGAAATCTCTGAAGATTTAGTGTCTCAACAAACGTGTATGTGATCCAGAAAAATCTCTGAAGATTCAGTGTATCTATTAATAGGTGTGTGAAGCACAAATAAAATCTCTGAAGACTATATGTGCTTCCAAGTGTATGTGATCACTGATAGAAGTCTCTGAAGTCTTACAGCTCATTCTCTTTGGCAAACGATAGGCTAAACGAACGATAGCTGCACGGGCGATATCGTCGGCTGTTGGTATTCTGAATGTTACGTTGCTGATTATCGGCTAGGCTTACGTTGATCGCCAACAAAACGAAATGAAATGTCAAATTTTCAACCAGGGTTGCCAGATTTTTAAAACAAAAAGCCCAATTTTAGAAAAAAAGTCTCAAAACGCCCGAAATTCCCAATTTCAATAAAACACGAAGTACCCACAATGAAAACTTCACTTTATTTCGGATACTTTATTTTTTTATTTGATCTATTTTTGTTTAATTGTGTTTCTTTTAATTTTTTTATTTAAAATATTATTTTAGTTTGTTCAAATTTATTTTTTTTTTATTTTTTACATTAGTTTATTTTTATTTATTTTGATGTACTGTATTATTTTAAAATATATTTTTTTGTTTAATTCGTTTTGTTATATACTATTTTATTTTGTTTTTATTTTACTTTGTTTTATTGTATTTAAAGCTATTTTTTTAATGCTATTCGATTTTCCTTTATTTTTATTGTTAATCATTTTTTTATTGATTTTATTTTAAATTAATTTATTTGGTTTTTTTTTTCATTTCACTTTGTTTTATATTACATATTTTGTTTTAATTTGTTTTTTTTTTTTTTCTTTTAGGTTTAATTTTTTTTCTTATATTTTTTAACTTTGTTTTATTGTAATTACTTACTACTTAAAATAGCCTTTAACCGCCTAGGCGATTTTGGCCGTCCAACATGTTACGCCAGTCGGTTCTTTGTTGAGCCAACTGGCGCCATTAGAGACACCGCGTGCTCGCAGGTCTGCCTCTACTTGGTCCTGCCATCGAAGTGGTGGTCTTCCTCTTCCTCTACTTCCACCGGCGGGTGCCGATAAAAATACCTTCTGGGCCGGAGCGTCTTCGTTCATTCGCACCACGTGTCCTAGCCAGCGGAGCCGCTGGGTTTTAATTCGCTGAACTATGTCCACGTCTGCTTAAAGTTCATACAGCTAATCATTATATCTTCTTCGGTACTCGCCGTCGCCAACTTTTAGGGGTCCATAAATCTTTCGAAGAATTTTTCTCTCGAATACTCCCAGATCCGCCTCATGAGATGCTGTCAGTGTTCATGCTTCTGCACCATATAGCAGGACGGGTACGATAACTGAGTGTTGTTTTTGTTCGTCGAGAGAGGACTTTACTTCTAAATTGCCTACTCAGCCCAAAGTAGCATATGTTTGCAAGAGTTATCCTTCTATGGATTTCCAGGCTTACATTGTTGTTGGTAGTAATGCTGCTTCCCAGGTACCTAAAGTCCCTTACTATCTCGAAATTATGGCTGCCAACAGTGGCGTGGTTGCCAAGGTGCGAATGCTCTGACTCTTTGCTTGATGCCAGCAGGTACTTCCATTTTTTCCGCTTCCTTTTCTAATTTGGAGTACGCAGAAGTTACGGCGCGGTTGTTGAGGCCTCTGAACATCTGTCGCCGTTGTCATTTTTACAAGAGTTTGCCCCGGGGTTAAAACCTTTCGTCATTCGTCGAATTCTTTGATAAAATTTTCGGGAGTTGCTTCTGCTGGCTAGCATTTCAAGCTCTTGGATTTCACGCTTTACCGCTTCCCTTTTCTTCGCCCGGAAAAGCCGACTCGTTTCCCTCTTCATCTCGCGGTAGTGTTCACACTCGCTCCTCGTTGCATTCGCTTTTAACGTTGCCTTATAGGCGTCGTCGTTTCTTTTCATTGCGTCTTTGCATTTTCTATCATCGTACCAGCTGTTTTTTCGCATTTGCCGGAATCCAATTACTTCTTCGTTCTGCGAAATCATTGGCTGTCTGTTGTGACTGCAGCTTTTCGACGTCCAGCTTTCCTTGCGTTTTTTGTGCCTCTTTCGTTGTACTTAGGCGAGTACGAATCTTGGCTGCTACCAAGTAGTGATCGGAGTCGATGTTTGGACCCCGCATCGTACGTACGTCCATAACGCTGGAAGCATGCCGTCCGTCTATCAGAAAGTGATCGATCTGATTTGACTGAGGCTGAACTTTCCGACAGAGGGCAAAATACACCCTCTTTGTCCACCCTGGCGTTAAAGTCGCCAAGTACGACTTTGATATCATGACGGGGCAGCGCTCATAAGTTTCTTCTAATTTCGCGTAGAATGCATCCTTTTCCACGTCGTCCTTGTTCTCGCTCGGTGCGTGCGCACAGATAAACGATATGGTGAAAAATCGTAGTATTATTCGGCTTGTGGCGAGACGCTCGTTCGCGGCTGTGAAAGACACTACCTGTTTCACAAGCCTCTTTCCCATCACAAAACCGACGCCGAATCTGCACTCATTAGTGTGGCCGCTCCAGTAGACATTGCAGGTTTGGATGGTCTTATAACCGTGCCCCGTCCATCGCATTTCTTGTATAGCGGTGATGTCAGCTTTTGCCTGTTTGAGGATCCCAACTAGGCGGGCATCGTCACCTTCCCTGCTTATTGTTAACAACAACAACAACAACCTTCCCTGCTAAGGGTTCGGTCATTCCAAGAACATGCCCTGATTTCCTTGATCATATTCCTATTTCGTTTGCAGTGGTCGTTATCTAAAGAGTGAGTTATCATATCCGAGGCCTGAATATTGGATCTCATTGGAAGTTTGTTTTTATGTGGTGGGTCCCAAACCCTACGCACAACCCGTTTCTCGGGGGGTTGGATTTAAATTACACATTTATATAGGGAGCCGCTTGGTTCAAGACAGACGCCCGCTTGCAGCCGCACCTCATGTTGACAGACACTGCTGCTGAAGTCCCGTGGCAAGCCCTTAAACCAAATATGTCGCTCACTTTAGTTCACCACCGAGCTGGTGTTCAGTGGCTATCCAGAGGATACGTGGGCTTTCCCGGACGTAGTGAGCGGCTTGGACCGCACATAGAAGAATCGCTCTTTTATATCAATAACGAATGCAATTTACCTATTGTCTATGTCCATATGTATAATACAAGTAATTATCTAAACATATTTTAGGCTTGCGAAAAGTACATACCGGCTACGGGAAAAACACATAATAACCAAAGTAAGCAACTAATGGATGGTACATGTCTGGTAGAGGCTTCTTTCTAATGCAAACTCACTTTTTTAAATATAATAAGTAATGATTTTAAATAGTATAAGTATTGATGTTGATTGTTAAGTTACTTGCATAAATAAAAGCCTTTGGATGTAAAAAAATCATAATTTTAGCTTTTACACATTGTATTATTTTGTCAGCTCATGGCCGGGCTGCGGACGATACTTCTAACTTTGGTAAGCATGTCAAATCAAAGAGCCATACAAGAAATAAATAGGTAAATAATAACTTTTTGCATCTTCACATATTTATTTTTTTCGTTCAATGTCCTTGTTACAAAATTAATGAATAATAATTGTTAATTTTTGCATGCCGAAAGAAAAGCGTGCTAAAAATATTTCAATTTTAAAACGAAAATCCAAATTTAATTTTCAAAGCAATCGTAAGAAAAGAAAAGGCTCTCTAGCATGACTCAATAATACGGCCCAACAACAACGATTCCCATGTATTTTGTTAGTGCTTTTTTGCGCATATTTGTCAAAATAAGAAAAAAATGGAGAATTCGAGAAATTCTTCTATGTCAAAATCAATGTGACGAATTGTGCTTTTTTGCGCATATTTATCAAAATAAGAAAAAAATAGCGAACTCGAGAAATCATCATATGTCAAAATCAATGCGATGAATTGTAATCACAAGCCTAGACCAGAAAATTACCAAGAAGTTAGAAATTACCAAGGGTTTCTAAACTCAGTTTTAGTGATTTATCAAAAAAGGAGTAGTTATTTGTTACCCCATTATCTGATATTTAATTTTTTCATATCTGGTGGATGGGATTGTGTGTAGAAGTCCACGCAAGTGGGGAAAGTTTCTGACCGCCATTCAACTGGGAATGGCCAGAGCGATTCTTCTATGTGCAAGCAGCTCAGTACGTCCGAGTCTTATCCTCTGGATAGCCACTGAACATCCGTTCGGTGGTGAACTGATGTGAGAAGGCGACAACCTGACAAGGCCACTCCGTCATAATTGGTTTAAGGGCCTGCCAGGGGATTCCAACAGCTGCGTCTGTCATCATGAGATGGGGCTGCAAGCGGGCGTCTATTTTGGATCAAGCGGCTCGCAATATAAATGTGTAACTTAAATAAAACGGGTTTTGCGTAGGGTTTGGGACCCACCACATAAAACAAAATTCCAATGAGATCTAATAGACAGGCCTCGTATATGATAAATCTCTTTTCACATAACGACCACAGCCAACAAACTAGGAATACGATTAATGAAATCAGGGCATGCTCGTGGAATGTCCGAACCCTTACTAGCCCTCAGCGACGGACGTGAATTAAGTTTCTCTATTCTACTGACGTGGTAGTCCACCAGACACCATTTCGACAGCTTATATTTTTTCGTCTAGTTGTTTAAGCCTAGTGAAAGTATCCCTGTATAAAGTTCACATATAAAGATTTTTATTCATTGTAATTTGTTTTTGACACCATTTCGACGGCTTACATTTTAAGCTATTGCATAGATTTTATCGCAGGCCTGGGACCAAATCAAAAGTTAGTGACGGATATTTTTCAAAAAAGGTTCGAAAAGGTTCGAAAAGGTTCGAAAAGGTTCGGAAAGGTTCGAAAAGGTTCGAAAAGGTTCGATAGAGTATAAAGTTAAGGTACGGGTCAAAGTCAAAGTCACATCTGGGTCCGGGTCAGGGTCCGGCTCCAGGTCCGGATCAAATGTTCATGAAGTCAACGTCACATCATCAATATTCATATGAACTCAAATGTTCATGAGTCAACGTCACATCATCAATATTTATATGAACTCAAACGTTCATGAGTCAACGTCACATCATCAATATTCATATGAACTCAAATGTTCATGAGTCAACGTCACATCATCAATATTCACATGAACTCAAATGTTCATGAGTCAACGTCACATCTTCAATATTCATATGAACTCAAACGTTCATGAGTCAACGTCACATCTTCAATATTCATATGAACTCAAATGTTCATGAGTCAACGTCACATCATCAATATTCACATGAACTCAAATGTTCATGAGTCAACGTCACATCTTCAATATTCATATGAACTCAAATGTTCATGAGTCAACGTCACATCATCAATATTTATATGAACTCAAACGTTCATGAAAAATTGTATATCACGACCAAAAACGATAATGCCGCATTTAAGTTTTATCATAATCGAAAGCAAGCTGCATCGACTGCATCTTTGTTGCAAGAATTTAAAAGATTGTCTTTAAATAATGTTCAGACGATAGCTCAAAGCGTCTTAGATTTCATTAGTAATAGAAATGGCATTTCAATAATGACTTTCAATTGCCAAAGTCTAAATAGTCACAAATACGATTTACAAGATTCAGTTACCAGACAAACAAATGTCTTACTTCTTACCGAAACTTGCATGACGCGTGATAATCCGATTGAAATACCTAATTTCAAATGTATTGTTCAATTCAAACGAGATACTGCTCCTAATGGTGGTGTAGCTATTTACCAAAATAACAATAATGTTACTAATATTATGTCTCTGAATATTGAAATAAATAATGGACACGTTAGCGATGTTAATGATATGTACTCATTTGTTGGAGATATTTCTGCGTGCTTATGCAAACTTAGTAATGGTTTACACATTGTCATGGTAGCAATCTACATTTCGCCGAATCCAAAATTGGAAGAGGTAGAGCATTTTATTCATCGCACTTTACTGGAGTACTCGGTAGAAGGGGCAAAAACACTTGGTACAAATGGTGATAAATTTCCACTTATCTGATAAAACTTCGCTGATAAAAAATCAGAGCGGCTGACAAGTTTTCTTTTTGAAAAATTCAATTTGAAAATAAATAATGATCCAAAAAATCCACAACAAAATATGGGACCACCATTGACGCGGTATTTTCAAGATACTTAGAGGATATCAAGTCTCAAACGTATGTTTCCTATTTCAGTTACCATAAAGCTATAATTTCAATTATAAATAATTAATTATAAATAATTAACTAATTAAAAGCTCAAATTACTAACATGAAGTAACTTACTTTTATTTAAATGTGGTTTAAAATCAGGTATGTATAAAATGGGTACTCTGCTAGTATTCAATAAAGCTGGGTATTGTCTTCGTGAAAAATGTTGCAAGTGGCCTAGAAAACATTTGAATTCGCAATCTTAATGACCAGAATAAAAAATATTTTACTATCATCGTTTCCCATCTTATTCAGTCCTTTTCACGTCTTGAACTTGATTTATCATGGCGTAATTGCCTTTGCAACTTTTTTTGCCGTGAATTGTTGGTAACGCCTATAATTCCAAATACTTTGATTTTACGGCTTGAAAAACTACTCTACACGGTAGTAATACTATGTTAGAAACCTTATACTTCATTTATCAAAAAAGTGTTTTAAAATGGTGTTTAAGCTACTTGCAATATTTTTCACGCATGAAGACAATACCAAGCTTAAAAGTAAAAATTTGTTTTCTTGTCGGTCACCACGCTTACAAAGTGTAACATCAATTAATATCAAAGACAAAACTTGAACTAATATCAAAGAAAAACAAAATGTTGCATAAATATTTTAATCGCATAAGTTGATAATATGCAATAGCTTTACCGCGGCAGTCCACGAGTGCCACACGTCCTTTTTATTTTTTTGTCTACTTTTGTGAACCTAGTGAAAGTATCCCTGTTAAAGTTCACATATAAAAAAAATAACAACAAATATAAAGTATCAAAACAATTTAACTGACTTGCTATTAAGGTGATGCCACAAAAATGAGCGCAGATTCGGCGTCGGTTTTGTGGTAGGAAAGAGAATAGCGAAACATGTAATGTCATTCACACCCGTGAATGAGCCTCTAGGAACAATCCGAATAAAACTACGATTTTTCACCATATCGACCGAGGAAAAGGACGACGTGGAAAAAGATGCATTCTACGCGAAATTGGAAGAAACTTATTAGCGCTATCAAAGTCATGCTTGGCGACTTTAACGCCAGAAAGAAAGGAAAGATCAGCCTCCATGATGAGACTTCGCCAAATGGATACAGCTTGATTGACTTCGCCGGTGCACGAAACCTGATCGTATCTCAGGTTCGAGCATAAAAAGATCCATCAAGCAACATGGCTATCGCCAGATCGGAAAACACGCAACCAGATCGATCACTTTGTGTTGGACGGACGGCACGCTTCCAGCCTGAAGGGGCGCACAAAAAGCACAAAGAAAGCTGGACGTCGAAAAACAGCAGTCACAACAGGCACAATTCAACCCAGCGGAGTACATGAGCAGTGGGAACATATCTCCGGAGCACTTCGTACCGCAAGCGAAAAAGTAATTGGATTCCGGAAGTGCAAAGAATAGCTGGTACGATATTAGAGAGTGCAAAGATGCAGTCAAAAGAAAGGACGACGCCTATAAGGCAACGTTAAAAGCGAGTGCAACGAGGACCGTGTGTGAACACTCTCGTGAGATGAAGAGGGAAGCGAGGCGGCTTTTCCGGGCGAAGAAAAGGGAAGCGGGAAATCGAAGAGCTTGAAATGCTAGCCAGCAGAAGCAACGTCCGAAAATTTTATCAAAAAATTCGACGAATGACGGAAGGTTTTAAACCCGGGGCAAACTCCTGTAAAAATTACAATGGCGACATGGTGGCAGATGTTCAGAGAGTACTACGGTTATGGAAGGATCACTTCTCTGCCCTTCTAAACGGAGGAACAAAGCAACAATCCAGAGAAAAGGACGAACCCGACCCCACAATCGAAGACAAATGAAGTCGAAGTTCCACAACCCGACTATAACGACTCTTGTGCAGAATATGGTCGGATGAATACATGCCTGAAGATTGGAATCTACGTGTTCTCTGCCCAATCCATAAGAAGGGTGATCCCGCAAACTCCGCCAACAATCGTGGAATCAGCCTTTTGAGTATCGCATATAAGTTCCTATCCATATATATAATACTTCTATATTGCTAGTACAATATACTCGCAATGAATTTCCAGCTCACCATCAAAGAGCATATAATTTTTGTGATTGTAGTAGTATACGTGTGAATTAAAAAATATTTTCATAAAATGAAATGTCTCACAAACGTGAGAAATTTCTGCACTGGCGTCGAAAAGGTCGACGACACAGCGAGACTTAGACGAGTCCTCTCGAAAAGTCAAACAGCCATCAGCTATTTGCGAAAACCTAACGGATCCTGGACCAGCACGGAAGAGGAAACCCTTGAGCTGCTCTTGAATACACATTTTCCGGGGAATCTGCATGACGCACCACTAGCACCTACAACAAACCTGGCAGTTAATATACCCATCACTGAGAAAAGGGTAAGGTGGGCAGTTAAGAGCTTTGAACCGTATAAAGCTGCCGGGCCGGACGGGATTATCCCCGCGCAACTTATAAATACGTTGGAGACATCAGCTAAATGGCTGGTATTTCTCTTCACAGCCTGCCTGGCTCTCAACCACATTCCGGGCTCCTGGAGAAGCGCCACGGTAGTGTTTATCCCTAAGGCTGGGAAGTCATCAAGCTGGGGGGCGGGAAGATAGTGGCATACGCAGACGATTTAGCTATTGCATTCAGAGGCAAGTTCCCACAAACTCTGTGTGACCTGATGCAAGTCGCACTGCGAGAGGTTTCGAGGACTTAGTATCAACCCAGGGAAAGTGGAACTTGTCCTCTTCACCAACCGGTACAAAATACCGCCACTAAGCCTACTAGAACTAGATGGCACGCGCCTGGGCTTGTCGGATAAGGCCAAGTTTCTAGGCATAGTTCTGGACAGGAAATTGAATTGGAAAGAGAATGTTCTTCAGCGCCAGAAGAAAGCTTGCATCGCTCTTTACACATGCAAAAGAGCCATTGGCAAAAAATGGGGGCTCAGCCCTAGAGTATGCATTTGGATCTACACGGCCATCATTCGCCCAATCATGATGTATGGAGTCGTCGTATGGTGGCCTGCGCTGAGCAAGGCAACATACCTGAATCTGTTGCGGAAAGTCCATAGATCCAATATGATCTGTATAAGCGGTACGCTAGGGACAACGCCCAACGAAGCCCTCCAGGTCATTCTGGGCATTTTGCCACTTGATCTGGAAGGGTTTCGGTCAGCGGCGGCATCAGCTCTGCGCCTAAGAGAAACCTACAGTTGCTGCTTCCCAGGTACCTAAAGTCCCTTACTATCTCGAAATTATGGCTGCCAACAGTGGCGTGGTTGCCAAGGTGCGAATGCTCTGACTCTTTGCTTGATGCCAGCAGGTACTTCCATTTTTTCCGCTTCCTTTTCTAATTTGGAGTACGCAGAAGTTACGGCGCGGTTGATGAGGCCTCTGAACATGTCGTCGACCTTTTCGTCGTTATCTAAAGAGTGAGTTATCATATCCGAGGCCTGAATATTGGATCTCATTGGAAGTTTGTTTTTATGTGGTGGGTCCCAAACCCTACGCACAACCCGTTTCTCGGGGGGTTGGATTTAAATTACACATTTATATAGGGAGCCGCTTGGTTCAAGACAGACGCCCGCTTGCAGCCGCACCTCATGTTGACAGACACTGCTGCTGAAGTCCCGTGGCAAGCCCTTAAACCAAATATGTCGCTCACTTTAGTTCACCACCGAGCTGGTGTTCAGTGGCTATCCAGAGGATACGTGGGCTTTCCCGGACGTAGTGAGCGGCTTGGACCGCACATAGAAGAATCGCTCTTTTATATCAATAACGAATGCAATTTACCTATTGTCTATGTCCATATGTATAATACAAGTAATTATCTAAACATATTTTAGGCTTGCGAAAAGTACATACCGGCTACGGGAAAAACACATAATAACCAAAGTAAGCAACTAATGGATGGTACATGTCTGGTAGAGGCTTCTTTCTAATGCAAACTCACTTTTTTAAATATAATAAGTAATGATTTTAAATAGTATAAGTATTGATGTTGATTGTTAAGTTACTTGCATAAATAAAAGCCTTTGGATGTAAAAAAATCATAATTTTAGCTTTTACACATTGTATTATTTTGTCAGCTCATGGCCGGGCTGCGGACGATACTTCTAACTTTGGTAAGCATGTCAAATCAAAGAGCCATACAAGAAATAAATAGGTAAATAATAACTTTTTGCATCTTCACATATTTATTTTTTTCGTTCAATGTCCTTGTTACAAAATTAATGAATAATAATTGTTAATTTTTGCATGCCGAAAGAAAAGCGTGCTAAAAATATTTCAATTTTAAAACGAAAATCCAAATTTAATTTTCAAAGCAATCGTAAGAAAAGAAAAGGCTCTCTAGCATGACTCAATAATACGGCCCAACAACAACGATTCCCATGTATTTTGTTAGTGCTTTTTTGCGCATATTTGTCAAAATAAGAAAAAAATGGAGAATTCGAGAAATTCTTCTATGTCAAAATCAATGTGACGAATTGTGCTTTTTTGCGCATATTTATCAAAATAAGAAAAAAATAGCGAACTCGAGAAATCATCATATGTCAAAATCAATGCGATGAATTGTAATCACAAGCCTAGACCAGAAAATTACCAAGAAGTTAGAAATTACCAAGGGTTTCTAAACTCAGTTTTAGTGATTTATCAAAAAAGGAGTAGTTATTTGTTACCCCATTATCTGATATTTAATTTTTTCATATCTGGAGGATGGGATTGTGTGTAGAAGTCCACGCAAGTGGGGAAAGTTTCTGACCGCCATTCAACTGGGAATGGCCAGAGCGATTCTTCTATGTGCAAGCAGCTCAGTACGTCCGAGTCTTATCCTCTGGATAGCCACTGAACATCCGTTCGGTGGTGAACTGATGTGAGAAGGCGACAACCTGACAAGGCCACTCCGTCATAATTGGTTTAAGGGCCTGCCAGGGGATTCCAACAGCTGCGTCTGTCATCATGAGATGGGGCTGCAAGCGGGCGTCTATTTTGGATCAAGCGGCTCGCAATATAAATGTGTAACTTAAATAAAACGGGTTTTGCGTAGGGTTTGGGACCCACCACATAAAACAAAATTCCAATGAGATCTAATAGACAGGCCTCGTATATGATAAATCTCTTTTCACATAACGACCACAGCCAACAAACTAGGAATACGATTAATGAAATCAGGGCATGCTCGTGGAATGTCCGAACCCTTACTAGCCCTCAGCGACGGACGTGAATTAAGTTTCTCTATTCTACTGACGTGGTAGTCCACCAGACACCATTTCGACAGCTTATATTTTTTCGTCTAGTTGTTTAAGCCTAGTGAAAGTATCCCTGTATAAAGTTCACATATAAAGATTTTTATTCATTGTAATTTGTTTTTGACACCATTTCGACGGCTTACATTTTTTTGTCTACTTTTGTGAACCTAGTGAAAGTATCCCTGTTAAAGTTCACATATAAAAAAAATAACAACAAATATAAAGTATCAAAACCATTTAACTGACTTGCTATTAAGGTGATGCCACAAAAATGAGCGCAGATTCGGCGTCGGTTTTGTGGTAGGAAAGAGAATAGCGAAACATGTAATGTCATTCACACCCGTGAATGAGCCTCTAGGAACAATCCGAATAAAACTACGATTTTTCACCATATCGACCGAGGAAAAGGACGACGTGGAAAAAGATGCATTCTACGCGAAATTGGAAGAAACTTATTAGCGCTATCAAAGTCATGCTTGGCGACTTTAACGCCAGAAAGAAAGGAAAGATCAGCCTCCATGATGAGACTTCGCCAAATGGATACAGCTTCATTGACTTCGCCGGTGCACGAAACCTGATCGTATCTCAGGTTCGAGCATAAAAAGATCCATCAAGCAACATGGCTATCGCCAGATCGGAAAACACGCAACCAGATCGATCACTTTGTGTTGGACGGACGGCACGCTTCCAGCCTGAAGGGGCGCACAAAAAGCACAAAGAAAGCTGGACGTCGAAAAACAGCAGTCACAACAGGCACAATTCAACCCAGCGGAGTACATGAGCAGTGGGAACATATCTCCGGAGCACTTCGTACCGCAAGCGAAAAAGTAATTGGATTCCGGAAGTGCAAAGAATAGCTGGTACGATATTAGAGAGTGCAAAGATGCAGTCAAAAGAAAGGACGACGCCTATAAGGCAACGTTAAAAGCGAGTGCAACGAGGACCGTGTGTGAACACTACCGTGAGATGAAGAGGGAAGCGAGGCGGCTTTTCCGGGCGAAGAAGAGGGAAGCGGGAAATCGAAGAGCTTGAAATGCTAGCCAGCAGAAGCAACGTCCGAAAATTTTATCAAAAAATTCGACGAATGACGGAAGGTTTTAAACCCGGGGCAAACTCCTGTAAAAATTACAATGGCGACATGGTGGCAGATGTTCAGAGAGTACTACGGTTATGGAAGGATCACTTCTCTGCCCTTCTAAACGGAGGAACAAAGCAACAATCCAGAGAAAAGGACGAACCCGACCCCACAATCGAAGACAAATGAAGTCGAAGTTCCACAACCCGACTATAACGACTCTTGTGCAGAATATGGTCGGATGAATACATGCCTGAAGATTGGAATCTACGTGTTCTCTGCCCAATCCATAAGAAGGGTGATCCCGCAAACTCCGCCAACAATCGTGGAATCAGCCTTTTGAGTATCGCATATAAGCTCCTATCCATATATATAATACTTCTATATTGCTAGTACAATATACTCGCAATGAATTTCCAGCTCACCATCAAAGAGCATATAATTTTTGTGATTGTAGTAGTATACGTGTGAATTAAAAAATATTTTCATAAAATGAAATGTCTCACAAACGTGAGAAATTTCTGCACTGGCGTCGAAAAGGTCGACGACACAGCGAGACTTAGACGAGTCCTCTCGAAAAGTCAAACAGCCATCAGCTATTTGCGAAAACCTAACGAATCCTGGACCAGCACGGAAGAGGAAACCCTTGAGCTGCTCTTGAATACACATTTTCCGGGGAATCTGCATGACGCACCACTAGCACCTACAACAAACCTGGCAGTTAATATACCCATCACTGAGAAAAGGGTAAGGTGGGCAGTTAAGAGCTTTGAACCGTATAAAGCTGCCGGGCCGGACGGGATTATCCCCGCGCAACTTATAAACACGTTGGAGACATCAGCTAAATGGCTGGTATTTCTCTTCACAGCCTGCCTGGCTCTCAACCACATTCCGGGCTCCTGGAGAAGCGCCACGGTAGTGTTTATCCCTAAGGCTGGGAAGTCATCAAGCTGGGGGGCGGGAAGATAGTGGCATACGCAGACGATTTAGCTATTGCATTCAGAGGCAAGTTCCCACAAACTCTGTGTGACCTGATGCACTGCGAGAGGTTTCGAGGACTTAGTATCAACCCAGGGAAAGTGGAACTTGTCCTCTTCACCAACCGGTACAAAATACCGCCACTAAGCCTACTAGAACTAGATGGCACGCGCCTGGGCTTGTCGGATAAGGCCAAGTTTCTAGGCATAGTTCTGGACAGGAAATTGAATTGGAAAGAGAATGTTCTTCAGCGCCAGAAGAAAGCTTGCATCGCTCTTTACACATGCAAAAGAGCCATTGGCAAAAAATGGGGGCTCAGCCCTAGAGTATGCATTTGGATCTACACGGCCATCATTCGCCCAATCATGATGTATGGAGTCGTCGTATGGTGGCCTGCGCTGAGCAAGGCAACATACTTGAATCTGTTGCGGAAAGTCCATAGATCCAATATGATCTGTATAAGCGGTACGCTAGGGACAACGCCCAACGAAGCCCTCCAGGTCATTCTGGGCATTTTGCCACTTGATCTGGAAGGGTTTCGGTCAGCGGCGGCATCAGCTCTGCGCCTAAGAGAAACCTACAGTTGCTGCTTCCCAGGTACCTAAAGTCCCTTACTATCTCGAAATTATGGCTGCCAACAGTGGCGTGGTTGCCAAGGTGCGAATGCTCTGACTCTTTGCTTGATGCCAGCAGGTACTTCCATTTTTTCCGCTTCCTTTTCTAATTTGGAGTACGCAGAAGTTACGGCGCGGTTGATGAGGCCTCTGAACATGTCGTCGACCTTTTCGTCGTTATCTAAAGAGTGAGTTATCATATCCGAGGCCTGAATATTGGATCTCATTGGAAGTTTGTTTTTATGTGGTGGGTCCCAAACCCTACGCACAACCCGTTTCTCGGGGGGTTGGATTTAAATTACACATTTATATAGGGAGCCGCTTGGTTCAAGACAGACGCCAGCTTGCAGCCGCACCTCATGTTGACAGACACTGCTGCTGAAGTCCCGTGGCAAGCCCTTAAACCAAATATGTCGCTCACTTTAGTTCACCACCGAGCTGGTGTTCAGTGGCTATCCAGAGGATACGTGGGCTTTCCCGGACGTAGTGAGCGGCTTGGACCGCACATAGAAGAATCGCTCTTTTATATCAATAACGAATGCAATTTACCTATTGTCTATGTCCATATGTATAATACAAGTAATTATCTAAACATATTTTAGGCTTGCGAAAAGTACATACCGGCTACGGGAAAAACACATAATAACCAAAGTAAGCAACTAATGGATGGTACATGTCTGGTAGAGGCTTCTTTCTAATGCAAACTCACTTTTTTAAATATAATAAGTAATGATTTTAAATAGTATAAGTATTGATGTTGATTGTTAAGTTACTTGCATAAATAAAAGCCTTTGGATGTAAAAAAATCATAATTTTAGCTTTTACACATTGTATTATTTTGTCAGCTCATGGCCGGGCTGCGGACGATACTTCTAACTTTGGTAAGCATGTCAAATCAAAGAGCCATACAAGAAATAAATAGGTAAATAATAACTTTTTGCATCTTCACATATTTATTTTTTTCGTTCAATGTCCTTGTTACAAAATTAATGAATAATAATTGTTAATTTTTGCATGCCGAAAGAAAAGCGTGCTAAAAATATTTCAATTTTAAAACGAAAATCCAAATTTAATTTTCAAAGCAATCGTAAGAAAAGAAAAGGCTCTCTAGCATGACTCAATAATACGGCCCAACAACAACGATTCCCATGTATTTTGTTAGTGCTTTTTTGCGCATATTTGTCAAAATAAGAAAAAAATGGAGAATTCGAGAAATTCTTCTATGTCAAAATCAATGTGACGAATTGTGCTTTTTTGCGCATATTTATCAAAATAAGAAAAAAATAGCGAACTCGAGAAATCATCATATGTCAAAATCAATGCGATGAATTGTAATCACAAGCCTAGACCAGAAAATTACCAAGAAGTTAGAAATTACCAAGGGTTTCTAAACTCAGTTTTAGTGATTTATCAAAAAAGGAGTAGTTATTTGTTACCCCATTATCTGATATTTAATTTTTTCATATCTGGAGGATGGGATTGTGTGTAGAAGTCCACGCAAGTGGGGAAAGTTTCTGACCGCCATTCAACTGGGAATGGCCAGAGCGATTCTTCTATGTGCAAGCAGCTCAGTACGTCCGAGTATTATCCTCTGGATAGCCACTGAACATCCGTTCGGTGGTGAACTGATGTGAGAAGGCGACAACCTGACAAGGCCACTCCGTCATAATTGGTTTAAGGGCCTGCCAGGGGATTCCAACAGCTGCGTCTGTCATAATGAGATGGGGCTGCAAGCGGGCGTCTATTTTGGATCAAGCGGCTCGCAATATAAATGTGTCATTTAAATCCAACTCCCCGAGAGACGGGTTTTGCGTAGGGTTTGGGACCCACCACATAAAACAAAGTTCCAATGAGATCTAATAGACAGGCCTCGTATATGATAAATCTCTTTTCACATAACGACCACAGCAAACAAACTAGGAATACGATTAATGAAATCAGGGCATGCTCGTGGAATGTCCGAACCCTTACTAGCCCTCTGCGACTGACGTGAATTAAGTTTCTCTATTCTACTGACGTGGTAGTCCACCAGACACCATTTCGACAGCTTATATTTTTTCGTCTAGTTGTTTAAGCCTAGTGAAAGTATCCCTGTATAAAGTTCACATATAAATATTTTTATTCATTGTAATCTGTTTTTGACACCATTTCGACGGCTTACATTTTTTTGTCTACTTTTGTGAACCTAGTGAAAGTATCCCTGTTAAAGTTCACATATTAAAATATATAAATAACAACATATATAAAGTATAAAAACAATTTAACTGACTTGCTATTAAGGTGATGCCACAAAAATATTACATAAAAACTGAGGTGGTAGTCTCTCAGACACCTACCTTATTACTGACGTGGTTGATTCGTAGACACTTTTCCACTCAGACCATCGTGTATGCTCACTTTGATCACTTTCAACACAATAAACTGCTCATGAGTATGCAACATGAAGGTAACGAGAGCGCGGGAGAAAAATTTCGCAAAATAACGGCGCAAAACAAATTTTCCTGTTTATTGGTGTCTGTCAGACTACCACGTCAGGGAAGGTGACGCTGCATGCATAGTTGAGGTCCACAATAAGGCAAAAGCTGGCATCATGGCTATACAAGAAATGCGACGGACGGGGCAAGGTTATAAGACCATGCGAACCTGTAATATCTACTGGAGCGGCCATACTAATGAGCGCAGATTCGGCGTCGGTTTTGTGGTAGGAAAGAGAATAGCGAAACATGTAATGTCATTCACACCCGTGAATGAGCGTCTCGGAACAATCCGAATAAAACTACGATTTTTCACCATATCGACCGAGGACAAGGACGACGTGGAAAAAGATGCATTCTACGCGAAATTGGAAGAAACTTATTAGCGCTATCCCCCGTTATGATATCAAAGTCATGCTTGGCGACTTTCACGCCAGAAAGAAAGGAAAGATCAGCCTCCATGATGAGACTTCGCCAAATGGATACAGCTTGATTGACTTCGCCGGTGCACGAAACCTGATCGTATCTCAGGTTCGAGCATAAAAAGATCCATCAAGCAACATGGCTATCGCCAGATCGGAAAACACGCAACCAGATCGATCACTTTGTGTTGGACGGACGGTACGCTTCCAGCCTGATCACTACTTGGTAGCAGCCAAGATTCGTACCCTCCTAAGTACAACAGAAGAGGCGCCACAAAAAGCACAAAGAAAGCTGGACGTCGAAAAACAGCAGTCACAACAGGCACAATTCAACCCAGCGGAGTATATGAGCAGTGGGAACATATCTACGGAGCACTTCGTACCGCAAGCGAAAAAGTAATTGGATTCCGGAAGTGCAAAGAACAGCTGGTACGATATTAGAGAGTGCAAAGATGCAGTCAAAAGAAAGGACGACGCCTATAAGGCAACGTTAAAAGCGAGTGCAACGAGGATCGTGTGTGAACACTACCGTGAGATGAAGAGGGAAGCGAGACGGCTTTTCCGGTCGAAGAAAAGGGAAGCGGGAAATCGAAGAGCTTGAAATGCTAGCCAGCAGAAGAGCAACGTCCGAAAATTTTATCAAAAAAATTCGACGAATGACGGAAGGTTTTAAACCCGGGGCAAACTCCTGTAAAAATTACAATGGCGACATGGTGGCAGATGTTCAGAGAGTACTACGGTTATGGAAGGATCACTTCTCTGCCCTTCTAAACGGAGGAACAAAGCAACAATCCAGAGAAAAGGACGAACCCGACCCCACAATCGAAGACAAATGAAGTCGAAGTTCCACAACCCGACTATAACGACTCTTGTGCAGAATATGGTCGGATGAATACATGACTGAAGATTGGAATCTACGTGTTCTCTGCCCAATCCATAAGAAGGGTGATCCCGCAAACTCCGCCAACAATCGTGGAATCAGCCTTTTGAGTATCGCATATAAGCTCATATCCATATATATAATACTTCTATATTGCTAGTACAATATACTCGCAATGAGTTTCCAGCTCACCATCAAAGAGCATATAATTTTTGTGATTGTAGTAGTATACGTGTGAATTAAAAAATATTTTCATAAAATGAAATGTCTCACAAACGTGAGAAATTTCTGCACTGGCGTCGAAAAGGTCGACGACACAGCGAGACTTAGACGAGTCCTCTCGAAAAGTCAAACAGCCATCAGCTATTTGCGAAAACCTAACGGATCCTGGACCAGCACGGAAGAGGAAACCCTTGAGCTGCTCTTGAATACACATTTTCCGGGGAATCTGCATGACGCACCACTAGCACCTACAACAAACCTGGCAGTTAATATACCCATCACTGAGGAAAGGGTAAGGTGGGCAGTTAAGAGCTTCGAACCGTATAAAGCTGCCGGGCCGGACGGGATTATCCCCGCGCAACTTTTAAACGCGTTGGAGACATCAGCTAAATGGCTGGTATTTCTCTTCACAGCCTGCCTGGCTCTCAACCACATTCCGGGCTCCTGGAGAAGCGCCACGGTAGTGTTTATCCCTAAGGCTGGGAAGTCATACCACTACGAGCCAAAAGACTACAGACCGATCAGTCTCTCGTCCTTTGTACTCAAACCTTTGAGAGGATACTAAGCGACTACCTTCTCAACGACTATTGATAGCAACCTTATCTCTAGCTATCAGCATGCATACACCAAGAGTAAATCAACAGAAACTGCTCTGCACAGCCTAGTATCTGTCATTGAGATGATAACTCCGCTCTAACTAATCTGGGCGTAGATAGACCTCTAACTGGTTTAATTGACCAACTTATAAGAGGAAGGAAAATAGCTTCTTCACTTGGTACGGTTGAGTTATCACGCTATGTTACAAGGGGAACGCCGCAGGGTGGTGTTCTTTCCCCGCTTTTATGGAACCTCACAGTCAACTAGCTGCTACGTGACACAAGCTGGGGGCGGGAAGATAGTGGCATACGCAGACGATTTAGCTATTGCATTCAGAGGCAAGTTCCCACAAACTCTGTGTGACCTGATGCAAGTAGCACTGCGAGAGGTTTCGAGGTGGTCCTCTCGCTGCGGACTTAGTATCAACCCAGGGAAAGTGGAACTTGTCCTCTTCACCAACCGGTACAAAATACCGCCACTAAGCCTACTAGAACTAGATGGCACGCGCCTGGGCTTGTCGGATAAGGCCAAGTTTCTAGGCATAGTTCTGGACAGGAAATTGAATTGGAAAGAGAATGTTCTTCAGCGCCAGAAGATGCAAAAGAGCCATTGGCAAAAAATGGGTGCTCAGCCCTAGAGTATGCAGTTGGATCTACACGGCATCATTCGCCCAATCATGCTGTATGGAGTCGTCGTATGGTGGCCTGCGCTGAGCAAGGCAACATACCTGAATCTGTTGCGGAAAGTCCATAGATCCAATATGATCTGTATAAGCTGTACGCTAAGGACAACGCCCAACGAAGCCCTCTAGGTCATTCTGGGCATTTTGCCACTTGATCTGGAAGGGTTTCGGTCAGCGGCGGCATCAGCTCTGCGCCTAAGAGAAACCTCCAGTTGGGGTGCGGGTACTATTGGACACTCCAGTATTCTGGAAGCTTACAGCTTTCTCCCTCTAAGCACAGATCGTTGTGCGACCACTACAGTCGGGGATAGCTGTTTCAAAATAAACATTCCCAGCAGAGAAGACTGGGAGAGGACGGATTGGTGTCCCGAAACAAATGTTGGCACTTCCATATACACCGACTTTTCGAAGATGGACGGCAGAGTTGGAGGAGGGGTTTATTCAAGGGATTTGGACCTTGAGCTCTCCTTCAGACCACCTGATCATTGTAGCGTCTTCCAGGCGGAAGTCTCGGCAATCCTGGACGCCGCGGCCTGGCTAAGCAAACGTGTTATCGGAGAAGATATCGCTATTTTCAGCGAGACATACACGTTTAACTCTGAACTGACGCT
Source organism: Campiglossa producta (assembly GCA_964058755.1). Classification (NCBI taxonomy): domain Eukaryota; kingdom Metazoa; phylum Arthropoda; class Insecta; order Diptera; family Tephritidae; genus Campiglossa; species Campiglossa producta. Next base: position 47,294,593 of record CAXKVI010000006.1, on the reverse strand, counting down.
CAGCTGTCGTCGATCTCTTCAGGAGATGGCCCAACAGAACCGCGTAAACCTCATATGGGTCCCGGGACATAGGGACATTGAGGGAAACTGTAAGGCAGACGAGCTTGCCAGGCAGGGCACGACCAAGCAGGTTATTCAGGATAAAGAGCGCTTAGGTATGCCGTTTGCCACATGCAAACTAATGCTGAAGGAGCACACACTCCGTCAAGCCAACGAAAGATGGCTGCAATCCCCAGGGTGTCGGATATCGAAGCAAACCTGGCCAAAATGGGATCTTAAAAGGTATAGACGCATTTATGCCCTAACTAGGAGGGAAATCTGCATATTGATAGGGGTATTAACCGGTCACTGCCTCATTGGTAGGCATGCAGAAAGGCTAGGTGTGACCGACGATGCTGCAGGAGTTGCAAAGATGATGAGGAGGAGGACACAGTGGAGCACCTCATCTGCAACTGTCCGTTATTAAGCGCCGCGAACCCGCTTTTTGGGAGTTCCGTTTCTGAATAGCCTAAGCCAGATCGCGGAACTGGACATAAAGGACTTGATGGGCTTCATAAAGTCATCTAAGTGGTTCGAGGAGGAGTAACGGTGTCGGTTTAGGAGTGTCAGTCCCGGGATTCTGCTATGTGGAAAATCCCAACAACTCAGGGATTTTCCATATGGCTGGGTCCCGGGACTGACTTTCCTTGTGTTGTTGGTATCACAACGGGCCTTTCAAAACTGGCCTAAGTGTGCCTCTGCGGCAGCCACTTGAACCTAACCCAAATGTCACATTTTCACAGGGGCGGTTCAACGTTTTTGTTCAAATTTAGAAGCGTGTTTTAGCTGATACGGAATTTCACAAGCACAAGACACTTTTTTAAAAATTTAAATATTTGTATAATTTTGCAATTTATTCCGTTTCATTAGTTCACCAACGAACGGATATTCAGTGGCTATCCATAAAATACACTGCACATTGAAGAATAGCTCTGGCCATTCCAAGTTAAATGACGTTCATAAACTTTCCCCACTTGTGTGGACTTCTACACACTGCCCCAACCTCTGCAAATATGCGGTGTCTCTAATTGGCGCCAGGGTGCTCAACTAAGAAACGACTTGCGAAACATGTTGGACTTTGTTTTGACTGACTTTCCTAGCAGTGTTCCCGCTGAAAATTTTCAAAAAGGGTCCAAAAAAGGGGTACCGCAGAAAAAAGGGTCCCCTCCTTGTTTAGATAGAACACATTTACTTTAGCTTTTTTCATTTTTTTTTATGTTGAATGACTGAGTTCTGTACTATTGCAAGTAACACATACAAAATATAAACATTTTTTCCCGTAAAAAAAATTATGGGAAAGTGCGAAATAGCGACCCCTAAGGGACGGCCAAAATCGCCTAGGCGGTTAAAGCCTATTTTAAGTAAGTAAGGATATTTTTCTGAAACAAAGGTTAATTTTTAATAAGGGTAACATTTTATTTAAAAAAATTTAAACACTCTAATTTGTACTAGAGCAGACACATGTATCCCTGCATGGAGATGTGGAATATTACTCCCTTCCGTCATCCTCACTGACGGGTGGAAGTAAGACCAATTTCGCGATTGGTCTGGTAGTTCGGCCCCGCGTGGTGTCTAGTGGGGGGCTAATAGATGTCCTCCAACCAGAAAATGTCCTGGGGTAAGTGGCTCCAAGTTCGACGGTTCGTTGGATGCGTTAGTGGTCGCGAATTGAGACATGACTAGATTCGACAGAGTAGGGGCTAAATTCCTCTATGGTAAATTTATGATCGGAGGCGATCTTTTTAAAGTGGTTTTTGAAAATTTGACCCCTGCTTCCCAGAGTCCCCCCATATGAGGGGCGCCAGCTGGTATAAAGTACCAGGTCAGGGTTTGGTGGCAATATTTGGAAAGGGTCTGGTAGCGGGCGTCCGCTAGAAAAGACTTGAGCTCGGATCGGAGAGCTCGAGAGGCACCGACTAAGTTCGTTCCATTATCGGAATGGATGTTATTTGGACATCCGCGTCTGGCAACAAACCTGTCGAAGGCTGCCAGGAACGAGGCGGTACTAAGTTCACTGGTGGCCTCTAGATGAATGGCCTAAAGCATACGAACAAACGTAGCCCTTTGACATGCGGCATCCTCTGCTGCTGTAGGACTTGATGTCAAAGGGTACGGCGAAATCTACCCCGGTGTTTGTAAATGCACGGGAAAAGGTGGTGCGTTCTGGAGGTAGGTCTCCCATGAGTTGGGTCTGAACCCGTTTACGAAAGATGGTACAGACCTTGCAGTTATGGATAATTGATTTGATCATATTTTTTTACTTTTGGGATCCAGTATTGCGTGCGTAGGAGCCGCAACATGACTTGGTGTTCCTCATGAAGGGAGATCTTATGGAAAAACAGGACCAGGAGACGCGTAAAATGACAGGCTTATGGGAGGGTATTTGGATGGCGTTCGTTGTACGGAAGGGCAGACAAACGGCCGCCCATCCGCAGGTGGGGGTTGAGAGCAAGGACTTCGCTTTTTGTCCCAATAGGTTTCCCTGATTTTAAATTCCCTTATTCCTCAGAATAATATTTCTGTTGGTAGATGGAAATGAGCCGTTGATTCGTAGGCTTGATTTCGTCGGGCGAAATGAGGTAAGACTCCGCTTTAAAAGTGGATTTGGTTTTGGGATTCGTTCATTGAGAGAATCTCATAACGTATGGTATGACCCTCAAAGCCCTTGAAAAATCGCAAAATCTATCTAGGATGTCCTCGTTATTGTTTATTTGCGTAGTTGCGTGGATTTGTACTCTCCTTTCCTCGATGTTTATACCATACTCTTTTTCTTGGGCTGGCCGTTTATTCTTGTCTTCTTGTACCCAAGAAGGTCCCTGCCACCACAGAACGTAGTCGACTAGATGCCTCGCTGATAGTTCTCTGCTGGCCAGAACTGCTGGGTTTGATGCGGAATCCACGTGTAGCCAGGCTTGATTTCCTACCTTTTCCACAATTTTTGTGACGGTGGTTTTCGGATCCATGCTAGGACGATGGTGCCTTTTGAATGTGCCTAAATTCAGGTTTTCGATGACGGATTCCAAAGTCGCGGCCAGCAGAACCGCTCCACAAAGCTCCAATCGGGGTAAGGAGATGGTCTTCACTGGGGCTACTCCTGTTGTCGCCATTAGCAGGTTAACGTAAACCTGATCTTTCATTGTGACTCGTAGAAAAACTGTGGCCGCATAGGCTTTTTCGGATGCATCGCAGAATCCGTGTATTTCCACGTCGTTGGATAGCGTGAAATACACTCATCGTGGTATCCGAATGTTATCAATTTGATTGTAGTCATGCATAAAGCTGTGCCACCTATCTAAAGTTGGAGCAGATACTCTTTCGTCCCAGTCAGTCCCCTCTAGCCAAATTTTTTGCATAATCATTTTGGCTACTAGGATGACTGGGGCCAGCTATCCTAAGGGATCGAAGAGTTTAGCGATGGCTGAGAGTATTGCCCGTTTGGTTATGCTATCCTTATTTTCAGTGGGCTTAGCTGTAAAATAAAACTGGACGGAATGCGCGTTACAACGGATTCCGAGTGTTTTCACTGTACTGGAGTCTTCGAACTCCAAAAAGTCCTCATTTAGTCGATGAGGTTTAGGTATTCCCTGTAGTATTTTGCTGCAGTTTGACGTCCATTTTCTAAGGGATAAGCCGATAAGCCTGCAGACTGTAATGCATGTGTTATTTTATCGCGCGCTTTAATGGCTGTGTGCCCTCCTGAAAGGACGTCATCGACGTACATGCTTGTTCGTAGAATATTGGCAGCGACGGGTAATGAAGTTTTCACGTCGTCCGCGAGCTTATGCAGTGTTCTGATTGCAATTAACTCCAATGTTACCGTCTTTAATTCGTAGATGGTGATAGGGTTCTCGGTTTGGTTCGGAAAACTATCCTTTGGAATTTCGTTTGATTGGGCTTGACCCATATCTGGCGATACATCTTTTCGATGTCACTATTAAAAACGTATTTGAAAAATCTCCATCTAAGGAGTAATATTGTTAAGTCGGCCTGAAGTACTGGGCCTGTATGAAGAATGTCGTTCAGACTTGTGCCATTAGCAGTAAGGCACGAAGCGTTAAAAACCACCCGGACTTTGGTAGTTGTACTTTCTTCCTTTATAACCGCATGATGAGGCAAGAAATAGCAATCCGTAAATTGCGGTGGGACGATTGACGGGACCTTGGACATGTGTCCTAATGTTTCGTACTCTGCGAGTACTCGATTGAACTCTACCTGTAGGTCCGGAGTCTTAGCTAGGCGCGTCTCATTCCAGTAGAATTGAGAACAAACGCCTTTTAATGAGGGTCCTAAGCATACGTTGTTCGGAAAATCTTGTTTAAATGGAAGAAAGACAATGTATTTTCCATCGGCACTCCGTTCCGTTGTAGCTTTGAAAAGTGCCTCACAGTAAGCATTGTCGTCGTTCTATGCTTTTTTCTTAGGCAAGTCCTCTAACTCCCAGAAAGCAGTTAGCTGATTTTCTAGGCTTATTTCATTAAAAAAGATACCATGTTATTGGTCGGCTGTGCGGCTTCTGCACGACCGGTCAAAATCCAGCCTAAGACGGTTTCTTTGGCAAGAAGCGTGTTCATAACGTCTTCCGTATACCGTTCAATATTATTTTGGCATAAATGTCGCCTCCTAGGATGTTGTCGACTGGCTCATTAACGAAGAACCTCTTATCTGCTAAAATCAAGTCAGGGAAAGCTTGCTGGGTCAATGCGCTGATTTGGCAAGTCGGAAGATCCCCTGTAAGCTGATACCCCTTTAGTTGTATTGGCATGTAATGAAGAAACATTATTAACCGGTCGCTGTTGTTCCGGTTCCAACCTCTATTGTTTACGTCGGGGTTGCGCCTCCAACCTTGGTTGTTTCCGTTGATGTTCCGACGACCTTGGTTGTTTGGTTGTTGTGTTATTGGCAAATGGAGTAGGGTGTTGTGCCTGGAATGAGACAAGGCGCAATTAAGCGGATGAGTGCATCTCGTTACGGTGTGTTCAGATGCCAAACAGTTTAGGCAAGAACTAGTCCTTTTAATGTAGGAAATTTTGTCGTTTGTTGACAGCCTTCGGAATTTGTGGCAATCTCTTAATCTGTGCTCCTTGCTGTTTCACATTTGACACCAGCCGTTAGGGACGCTGGCATGGTATACTCCAAGTTTCCTAGGCGTTTCCTTCGAAAACGGATTTGTTGTTGCTTTGGAACTTTTGCGTCAGGTCTGACACAGTTTCCAAGGTTTGGAACCTATTGGATAGGAATTTATCCATGTCTTCCCATTTTGGAATTTCCGTTTTATTCTCAATGGTTTGTTCCCATAGAGCCAGAGTACATTCCGGAAGTTTGGTGGAGCATAAACATGTTATTATTGTATCCCAATTAGATATGTCAATTTGATGACATTGAAGTGACGAGATGCAATTATTGATGTCTCGTTGTAGTTGTTTAATTTTCGTACCGCATTCATGTTCTCCTGCGGTCAGACTAAATAGGGATTTTAATTGTGTATTGATAAGGATACGCTTATTTTCGTACCTGTCGCTTAAATTTTTCCAACCTGTTGTAAAGCCTTCATTGGTTAATGGACACCTACGGACTATTTCTTTTGCCTCCCCTTGGGTTTTCTGGTTGAGGTGATACAATTTCTCAACCGGTGTAAGGCGTTTGTTTAGTATGTATATGGCCGTAAACATGTCCCTAAAGGTTGGGCATGATAGATAATCGCCCTTAAACACATCGGTGTCACAGGGCGGAAGCTGAATATTATTTTCCCGGCTGGATGTATCATCATTACTTTGTTGTTTTTGTGGTTGTATGGGCTGTGCTGACAGCTTTCCAGCTGAGCATTCATAGCAACCATGCATTTCGTGTAGCATGCGAAACACGTCTTATTTTTTTGCTTTATTTATTGCAAATCTTCCTTGGTGGTCTCTTTGTGGGACAGAAGGATGTCATAAGCAACTTTCGTCTTCTTCCATAGTGACTTCAGCTCCTCCTGCTGTAGTGCAAGGGTGTGCATTTCTTCAATATTAATGGAGCTCCATTCTTGCTCGAACTCCACTACGCAGTCGGACTGACGAATATATGTCTCCATTCACTTTATTTGTTTAAATATTTTGTATATTTACAGATAAGTGGACTCAGAAGTAATGACTTAGGAAGGTGTCTTGCTTTGAAAATAAGCGAAATTTAAAACAATGTTACTGATTGAAATCTCTGAAGATTTAATCTCACGAATTGTGTGATAGACTATATATATATGTCTATATATGTCTTTAGAAGTGTGTGGGATATAAATCTCTGAAGATTTAGTATATCACCAACGGTGTATATGAAACAAATCTCTGAAGATTTAATGTCTCAAAAGTGTATAAGAAACAAATCTCTGAAGACTTAATGTCTTTAAAATGAATGTGAAACCGATCGAAATCTCTGAAGATTTAATGTCTCAACAAACGTGTATGTGACCCAGAAAAATCAATGAAGATTCAGTGTATTAATAGGTGTGTGTAGCACAAATAAAATCTCTGAAGACTAAATGTGCTTCCAAGTGTTTGTGATCATAGATAGAAGTCTCTGAAGACTTACAGCTCATTCTCTTTGGCGAACGATAGGCTAAACGAACGATAGCTGCCAGACCGATATAGTCAGCTATTGGTATTCTGAATGTTACGTTGCTGATTATCGGCTAGCCTTACGTTGATCGCCAACAAAACGAAATGAAATGTCAAATTTTCAACCAGGGTTGCCAGATTTTTAAAACAAAAAGCCCAATTTTAGAAAACCAAAGTCTCAAAACGCCCGAAATTCCCAATTTCAATAAAACACGAAGTACCCACAACGAAAACTTCACTTTATTTCAGATACTTTATTTTTTATTTGATCTATTTTTGTTTAATTGTATTTCTTTTAATTTTTTTATTTAAAATATTTTTTTATTTTGTTCAAATTTATTTAATTTTTATTTTTTACATTAGCTTTTTTTTTATTTATTTTAATGTACTGTATTATTTTAAAATATATTTTTTTGTTTAATTCGTTTTGTTTTGTACTATTTTATTTTGTTTTTATTTTACTTTGTTTTATTGTATTTCAAGCTATTTTTTTAATGCCTTTCCATTTTCCTTTATTTTTGTTGTTAATAATTTTTTTATTGATTTTATTTTATATTACATATTTTGTTTTAATTTGTTTTTTTTTTATTTCTGTTAGGTTAAATTTTTTTTCTTATATTTTTTAGCTTTGCTTTATTGTAATTAATTACTTACTTAAAATAACCTTTAACCGCCTAGGCGATTTTGGCCGTCCAACATGTTACGCCAGTCGGTTCTTTGTTGAGCCAACTGGCGCCAATTAGAGACACCGCACGCTCGCAGATCTGCCTCTATTCGGTCCTGCCATCGAAGTGGTGGTTTTCCTCTTCCTCTACTTCCACCGGCGGGTGCCGATAAAAATACCTTCTGGGCCGGAGCGTCTTCGTTCATTCGCACCACGTGTCCTAGCCAGCGGAGCCGCTGGGTTTTAATTCGCTGAACTATGTCCACGTCTGCTTAAAGCTCATACAGCTCATCATTATATCTTCTTCGGTACTCGCCGTCGCCAACTTTTAGGGGTCCATAAATCTTTCGAAGAATTTTTCTCTCGAATACTCCCAGAGCCGCCTCATGAGATGCTGTCAGTGTCCATGCTTCTGCACCATATAGCAGGACGGGTACGATAAGTGACTTATAGAGTGTTGTTTTTGTTCTTCGAGAGAGGACTTTACTTCTAAATTGCCTTACGGCTCGGAGAGGTCCTTCCCAATTCTGACTGAGCTGGTGGTGTTGTTCAGCGTCATTTTGCACAGCCGTATAAGTTTTGCTGGGAAACCAAAATCAGACATAGCGGCATATAGGCAACTCCTTTTCGTGCTGTCGAAAGCGGCTTTAAAGTCAACAAAGAGATGGTGTGTGTCGATCCTTTTGTCATGGGTTTTTTCCAAATCTGGTCAGATGGTAGATTTACCAGGTCTGAAGCCACACTGATTAGGGCCAATCAGTCGGTTTAAGTCAGGCTTCAGTCTTTCGCACAATATGCTTGATAGGACCTTATATGCGATAATCAAAAGGCTGATTCCACGATAGTTGGCGCAATTTGCGGGATCACCCTTCTTATAAACATGTTATTATTGCATCCCAATTAGATATGTCAATTTAATGACATTGAAGTGACGAGATGCAATTATTGATGTCTCGTTGTAGTTGTTTAATTTTCGTACCGCATTCATGTTCTCCTGCGGTCAGACTAAATAGGGATTTTAATTGTGTATTGATAAGGATACGCTTATTTTCGTACCTGTCGCTTAAATTTTTCCAACCTGTTGTAAAGCCTTCATTGGTTAATGGACACCTACGGACTATTTCTTTTGCCTCCCCTTGGGTTTTCTGGTTGAGGTGATACAATTTCTCAACCGGTGTAAGGCGTTTGTTTAGTATGTATATGGCCGTAAACATGTCCCTAAAGGTTGGGCATGATAGATAATCGCCCTTAAACACATCGGTGTCACAGGGCGGAAGCTGAATATTATTTTCCCGGCTGGATGTATCATCATTACTTTGTTGTTTTTGTGGTTGTATGGGCTGTGCTGACAGCTTTCCAGCTGAGCATTCATAGCAACCATGCATTTCGTGTAGCATGCGAAACACGGCTTATTTTTTTGCTTTATTTATTGCAAATCTTCCTTGGTGGTCTCTTTGTGGGACAGAAGGATGTCATAAGCAACTTTCGTCTTCTTCCATAGTGACTTCAGCTCCTCCTGCTGTAGTGCAAGGGTGTGCATTTCTTCAATATTAATGGAGCTCCATTCTTGCTCGAACTCCACTATGCAGTCGGACTGACGAATATATGTCTCCATTCTCTTTATTTGTTTAAATATTTTGTATATTTACAGATAAGTGGACTCAGAAGTAATGACTTAGGAAGGTGTCTTGCTTTGAAAATAAGCGAAATTTAAAACAATGTTACTGATTGAAATCTCTGAAGATTTAATCTCACGAATTGTGTGATAGACTATATATATATGTCTATATATGTCTTTAGAAGTGTGTGGGATATAAATCTCTGAAGATTTAGTATATCACCAACGGTGTATATGAAACAAATCTCTGAAGATTTAATGTCTCAAAAGTGTATAAGAAACAAATCTCTGAAGACTTAATGTCTTTAAAATGAATGTGAAACCGATCGAAATCTCTGAAGATTTAATGTCTCAACAAACGTGTATGTGACCCAGAAAAATCAATGAAGATTCAGTGTATTAATAGGTGTGTGTAGCACAAATAAAATCTCTGAAGACTAAATGTGCTTCCAAGTGTTTGTGATCATAGATAGAAGTCTCTGAAGACTTACAGCTCATTCTCTTTGGCGAACGATAGGCTAAACGAACGATAGCTGCCAGGCCGATATAGTCAGCTATTGGTATTCTGAATGTTACGTTGCTGATTATCGGCTAGCCTTACGTTGATCGCCAACAAAACGAAATGAAATGTCAAATTTTCAACCAGGGTTGCCAGATTTTTAAAACAAAAAGCCCAATTTTAGAAAACCAAAGTCTCAAAACGCCCGAAATTCCCAATTTCAATAAAACACGAAGTACCCACAACGAAAACTTCACTTTATTTCAGATACTTTATTTTTTATTTGATCTATTTTTGTTTAATTGTATTTCTTTTAATTTTTTTATTTAAAATATTTTTTTATTTTGTTCAAATTTATTTAATTTTTATTTTTTACATTAGCTTTTTTTTATTTATTTTAATGTACTGTATTATTTTAAAATATATTTTTTTGTTTAATTCGTTTTGTTTTATACTATTTTATTTTGTTTTTATTTTACTTTGTTTTATTGTATTTCAAGCTATTTTTTTAATGCCTTTCCATTTTCCTTTATTTTTGTTGTTAATAATTTTTTTATTGATTTTATTTTATATTACATATTTTGTTTTAATTTGTTTTTTTTTTATTTCTGTTAGGTTAAATTTTTTTTCTTATATTTTTTAGCTTTGCTTTATTGTAATTAATTACTTACTTAAAATAACCTTTAACCGCCTAGGCGATTTTGGCCGTCCAACATGTTACGCCAGTCGGTTCTTTGTTGAGCCAACTGGCGCCAATTAGAGACACCGCACGCTCGCAGATCTGCCTCTATTCGGTCCTGCCATCGAAGTGGTGGTTTTCCTCTTCCTCTACTTCCACCGGCGGGTGCCGATAAAAATACCTTCTGGGCCGGAGCGTCTTCGTTCATTCGCACCACGTGTCCTAGCCAGCGGAGCCGCTGGGTTTTAATTCGCTGAACTATGTCCACGTCTGCTTAAAGCTCATACAGCTCATCATTATATCTTCTTCGGTACTCGCCGTCGCCAACTTTTAGGGGTCCATAAATCTTTCGAAGAATTTTTCTCTCGAATACTCCCAGAGCCGCCTCATGAGATGCTGTCAGTGTCCATGCTTCTGCACCATATAGCAGGACGGGTACGATAAGTGACTTATAGAGTGTTGTTTTTGTTCTTCGAGAGAGGACTTTACTTCTAAATTGCCTCACGGCTCGGAGAGGTCCTTCCCAATTCTGACTGAGCTGGTGGTGTTGTTCAGCGTCATTTTGCACAGCCGTATAAGTTTTGCTGGGAAACCAAAATCAGACATTGCGGCATATAGGCAACTCCTTTTCGTGCTGTCGAAAGCGGCTTTAAAGTCAACAAAGAGATGGTGTGTGTCGATCCTTTTGTCATGGGTTTTTTCCAAATCTGGTCAGATGGTAGATTTACCAGGTCTGAAGCCACACTGATTAGGGCCAATCAGTCGGTTTAAGTCAGGCTTCAGTCTTTCGCACAATATGCTTGATAGGACCTTATATGCGATAATCAAAAGGCTGATTCCACGATAGTTGGCGCAGTTTGCGGGATCACCCTTCTTATGGATTGGGCAGAGAACACTTATATTCCAATCTTCCGGCATGAATTCATCCGAGCATATTCTGCGCAAGAAGTGGTGCGTGCACCTTACCAGCTCCTCGCCGCCGCATTTAAATAGATCAGCGTGCAGGCCATCAGCACCCGCCGCTTTATTGTTTTTTAGCCGTGATATAGCTACTCGCACCTCGTTATAGTCGAGTTGTGGAACTTCGATTCCATCGTCTTCGATTGTGGGGTCGGGTTCGTCCTCTTCTCTGGATTGTTGCTCTGTTCCTCCGTTTAGAAGGGCAGAGAAGTGATCCCTCCATAACCCTAGTACTGTCTGAACATCTGTCACCAGGTCGCCGTTGTCATTTTTACAGGAGTTTGCCCCGGGGTTAAAACCTTCCGTCATTCGTCGAATTCTTTGATACAATTTTCGGGAGTTGCTTCTGCTGGCTAGCATTTCAAGCTCTTCGAATTCACGCTTTACCGCTCCCTTCTCTTCGCCCGGAAAAGCCGTCTCGTTTCCCTCTTCATCTCGCGGTAGTGTTCACACACGCTCCTCGTTGCATTCGCTTTTAACGTTGCCTTATAGGCGTCGTCCTTTCTTTTCATTGCGTCTTTGCACTCTCTATCATCGTACCAGCTGTTTTTTCGCATTTGCCGGAATCCAATTACTTCTTCGGCTGCGGTACGAAGTGATCCGGAGATATGCTCCCACTACTCGTGCACTCCGCTGGGTTGAATTGTGCTCTCAGAAAGCAGGTCCGCGAGTCGTTCTGCGAAATGATTGGCTGTCTGTGGTGAGTGCAGCTTTTCGACGTCCAGCTTTCCTTGCGTTTTTTGTGGTGCCTCTTTCGTTGTACTTAGGCGAGTACGAATCTTGGCTGCTACCAAGTAGTGATCGGAGTCGATGTTTGGACCCCGCATCGTACGAACGTTCATAACGCTGGAAGCATGCCTGCCGTCTATCACAAAGTGATCGATCTGATTTGACTGAGGCTGAACTTTCCAACAGTAGGGCCAAATACACCCTCTTTGCCCACCCTGGCGTTAAAGTCGCCAAGCACGACTTTGATATCATGACGGGGGCAGCGCTCATAAGTTTCTTCTAATTTCGCATAGAATGCATCTTTTTCCACGTCGTCATTGTCCTCGGTCGGTGCGTGCGCACAGATAAACAATGTGGTGAAAAATCGAAGTTTTATTCGGATTGTGGCGAGACGCTCGTTCACGGCTGTGAAAGACACTACCTGTTTCACAAGCCTCTTTCCCACCACAAAACCGACGCCGAATCTGCGCTCATTAGTGTGGCCGCTCCTGTAGACATTGCAGGTTTGGATGGTCTTATAACCTTGCCGCGTCCATCGCATGTCTTGTATAGCGGTGATGTCAGGTTTTGCTTGTTTGAGGATCCCAACTAGGCGGGCATCGTCACCTTCCCTGCTAAGGGTTCGGAAATTCCAAGAACATGCCCTGATTTCCTTGATCATATTCCTATTTCGTTTGCAGTGGTCGTTATCTAAAGAGTGAGTTATCATATCCGAGGCCTGAATATTGGATCTCATTGGAAGTTTGTTTTTATGTGGTGGGTCCCAAACCCTACGCACAACCCGTTTATCGGGGGGTTTGATTTAAATTACACATTTATATAGCGAGCCGCTTGGTTCAAGACAGACGCCCGCTTGCAGCCGCACCTCATGTTGACAGACGCTGCTGCTGAAGTTCCCTGGCAAGCCCTTATACCAAATATGTCGGAGTGGCCTTATCAGGTTGTCGCCTTCTCACTTTAGTTCACCACCGAGCGGGTGTTCAGTGGCTATCCAGAGGATACGTGGGCTTTCCCGGACATAGTGAGCGGCTTGGACCGCACATAGAAGAATCGCTCTGGCCATTCCCAGTTGAATGGCGATCAGAAGCTTTCCCACTTGCGTGGACTTCTACACACGGCCCCACCTACTTTTATAAAAAAGAATTAAAAAAATAATAATAGTGAATTTGCTAACTAAACTTACTTTTTTTGCTTACAGAGCCCCTTTTATATCAATAACTTATGCAATTTACCTATTGTTTGCTTATGACACTTCGTTTTCGCCTCAACAGCCGATAATTGTCAAAGAGAATACCATTAACCCCACATCGTTACGTAAGAGTCAGCTGTTATCGTGTTGGCTATCGTTCGCCATTCAGAATAGCAACACACCGACGATGATTGTTTTGGGGACGATATCGTCAAAGAGAATGAGCCTATTAATGTATCAACAAAAATTGTATGTGGCACAGATCTAAATCTCTGAATATTTAAGGTGCTTTGGGTAGTATGAACCCTGTATGGGCAAAATAAAGTGAAATTTCCAAACAAAAAACGAACGCAATTGTATTTGTCCAGATAATCGTAGACTAGTGATGATTGGTTATTTAAACTTGAAAAGATACAAATAAATGTGTTAAATTAAGCGACAGTTGTGAATTGTGTACGCTTTAGATATTTATACCACAAGCCACCCAACGTAGTGATGAATATAATGGTGTGTTGATGAACTGATACATGTGATGTGAACTTTGTGATGGATTATTTAAAAAAGCATCCACTAAGTGAAAATTGGAAGTTATTTTGGAGAACGTTTCCACACGAAGTGGTAGAGCAGACAGATGTTCAGTGCAGTGATAAATGTCTATAAAAAAAAAAACAAAAAAATTCACTGACTACTTGCCTTGAGCTGTGTCGGATAAGTCTTACCACTGGTGGGGGACTTAACCGATAGTCAAAAGGCGATATTGCGCTGTCAAGCACACAAGGTTTTCACTTACTTTGTTCTTTAAAAAAATCACTCACAAAGTTCACTTACGTTTTGTACGTATAAAAAAAGTGGTGCATGAACTAAACAAACCAACGTACCTTGGTAATAATGTGTTGTGCAAGTCAATTGGACTGTTTGTGATCTGATGCAGATGTGATGTGATGATATGGCTGATTGTTCGTTTTGCTCGTTTAAGTTTTCGGAAGAAAATAATTAAAAAATCTGGAGTGGCTGCATAATTCGTATAAATATATTTATATCCTCGATAGAGCAGTGAGTTTTGTTATTCAATGTTTAGGTCGCTGGATGAAATTCCCGGTGAGATGGACCAATGTTACGTGCGGCCAATTTCAGTGGCGGGATGCTCGCACGTAATAAGATGCAAAAGAAAGAAAGAAAGTGCAACGAGTGAGAAATAAATAGACACTTTGGTTTCAATGAAAACAGTATAATTATAATTAGTTTATTCAATGCAAAGTACACACAGAATTATATGGAAATTAATGTGCACTAATTATTGTGGAAATTAATAAAAAGTATGGAACTTTAAATGGAAATCACTTAAGAATTTTTAATGGAAATTATGTACAAATGTATTTTACCTGGATTTGGCTGCTGGTGCTCCTCGTGTGATCGGAAAAGAAGTGAAAGAGTGGCTAGATAAATATAAGCTCTGTACCGTCGCCGAATGCCTACATTCGTAGGATTCGAAGGGGTAAGAGATGTTATCGGTATAAAGATAAAAAGTAAAAAGTAATAGCGCGGCAGATAGTAAGGCTTGCTACGATGGGCGACCGATATATTTAGACCGATGGTCTAAACAAAGGTTTTGATTATTTTTTCCGGGAAATCATTATTCTTTAGTAGTGTCATTATCTCATTTTCAACCTCTTTGTGGTAAACTTCGTCCGATATTTCCAACATGCGTCGTATACAGCCCATTGCTGTATTTATTATCATCTTTTTAGGGTGTTTTGAATGAAAATTGATGACTTCTCCAGACGCTATTGGTTTCTTATGCCACTTTAGTTTTAGTTCGTTTCCCCCGCGGATTACAATGGAATCTAAGTACGGTAGTTGTTCTTCTTATTCTAATTCTAGTGTAAACTTGAATAAACGCCTAACATTGCAAATGTTACATATTATAAATACCCCACCAACAACAAGACTTAACTACCGAACTGATACCGATGGTGTTGCTCACCTATTCCGTCATTTACTCACGAACAGATCAACAGTACAAAGCTACCCGCCAAGCTAAACAGACGTGTTTGAACAATGTATGTATGAAAATATTTGTGATCATTGTTTGTTGTTGTTTGTGTAAAATTGTTTATGTTCTTTTTTATACCCAGTTCTTCTGAAGAAGGTTACCGTTGAGTAACCGAAATATATCGATGAAAAAGTGGAAAATTGTGTGTTTTATTTTTCTACAAATTGAATCTGACCTCGAGCCAGCAAAAAAAATTAAAAATACATATTTTTTACCCCTTAATTCATATCGATACGTCTGGTAAGCGTATAGCTTTTAAGGGTCATTATATATATAATAATTAATAACTATATAATAAACAAATTCTTGCAAACATCACATTTCTGAATATATTTTCTGAAACAAAAGTCAGAGATAGCTGGTTCAGAATAAACATTCCCAGCAGGGAAGACTGGGAGAGGACGGATCGGTGTCCTGCTACTAATGGCGGCATTTCCATATACACCGACGGTTCGAAGTTGGACGGCAGAGTTGGAGGAGGGATTTATTCCAAGGATCTGGACCTTGAGCTTTCCTTCAGACTGCCTGATCATTGCAGCGTCTTCCAGGCTGAGGTCTCAGCAATCATGGACGCCGCGGCTTGGATAGGGCAACACGCTATCGGACAGAATATCGTTATTTTCAACGATAGCCAAGCGGCAGTCAAATCCCTTGGCTCTTACTTGTTCAACTCTGAACTGACGCTCAGCTGTCGTCGATCTCTTCAGGAGATGGCCCAACAGAACCGCGTGAGCCTCACATGGGTCCCGGGACACAGGGACATTGAGGGAAACTGTAGGGCAGACGAACTTGCTAGGCAGGGCACGACCAAGCAGGATCTTCAGGATAAAGAACGCTTAGGTATGCCCTTTGCCACATGCAAGCTAATGCTGAAGGAGCATACACTCCGACAAGCCAAGGAAAGATGGCTTTTATCGCCAGGGTGCCGAGTATCCAAACAATCCTGGCCAAAATGGGATATTAAAAGATCTAAATATATTTACACCCTAAGAAGAAGGGATATATCTATATTAATAGGGGTTTTAACCGGGCACTGCCTTATTGGAAGGCACGCAGCAAGGCTGGGTGTACCCTACCGACGATGCTGTAGGAGTTGCAAAGATGATGAGGAGGAGGAAACGGTGGAGCATCTCATCTGCAACTGCCCGGCTTTAAGCGGCGCGAGAAGGCGCTTTTTCGGAGTTCCCTTCCTGGATAGCCTACGCCAGGTAGCGGAGCTGGACATAAAGAACTTGATGGCTTTCATCAAGTCTTCTAAATGGTTCGAGGAGGTGTAATGGTGTCGGTTTTAGGAGTGTCAGCCCCGGGATTCTGCTATGTGGAGAGTCCCAATATCACTGGGATTTTCCATATGGCTGGGTCCCGGGACTGACTTTCCTAGTGTTGATGGTATCACAACGGGCCTTTTAATACTGGCCTAGGTGTGCCTTTGCGGCAGCCACTTCAACCTAAAGTCATTTTTATGAAGACCATTGGCCAAGTTACCTTAATTTCAAAATAAATCAAATCTAATCTTGGCTTGCGTAATGACGATTAACCGCCTAGGCGATTTTGGCCGTTTCGTATCAAAGCACGCCATTCATTCCTTTTTAGCGATAACTATCGCCAATTGGAAACCCCAAGGGAGTTCAAGTCACCCTGTTGTTTCCAACTCAGTCGAGTCCTCCCCCTTTCTCCGAATTCGGGTGTAGATAGGAAAACTTTCTGTGCTGGAGCTTCTTTTTCCATTCGCATAACATGACCCAGCCAGCGGAACCTTTGGGCTTTAATCCGCTCAACTATGATCAGGTCTGCGTAAAGCTCGTACAGGCCAACGTTAAATTTCCTTCGATACTCGCCGTTGGCATCACGGGAAGGACCATAAATCTTCCGGAGAACTTACTCCAAAGGCCATCTTATCTTCTCTTGGCACTGTCCATGATTCCGTGCCGTACATCAGGACTGGTGTGATGAGAGACTTATAGAGCGTGATCTTTGTTTGTCGAGAGAGGACTTTACTTCTCAATTTCTTACTTAGTCAAAAGCAACACTTGTTGGCAACAGTGATTCTCCGTTGGAATTCTAGACTGATATTATCTTCGGTGTTAATGCTGGTTCCCAAATAGACGAAGTCTCACACCGTTTCAAACTTGTAGCCATCAACGGTGACTTGGCTGCCAAGGCGCAGGTGCGCCGATTCTTTCTTTGATGACAGCAGATACTTCGTCTTGTCCTCGTTCTTCGCTTCTTTATCCAGCCCAGAGAAGGCAGTGCTTACGGCGCGCTTATTAAGACCAATGATATCAATACCATCGGCATACGCCAGCAATTGCACGCTCTTGTAAAAGATTGTGCAATTGCGGTTTAGCTCTGCTGCTCGACTTATCTTCCCCAGCAACAGGTTGAAGAAATCGCACGAAAGGGAGTCGCCCTGTCTGAAGACTCGTTTGGTTTCAAATGGATCAGAGAGCTCCTTCCCGATTCTGACGATGCTGTTGGTATTGCTCAACGTTATTTGGCAAAGCCATATAAGCTTTGCAGGGAAGTCAAATTCAGACATGGCGGTATACAGGCAAATCCTTTTTGCGCTGTCAAAAAGACGAAGAGGTGGTGTGTATCGGATCTTTCTCATGGGTCTTCTTCATGATTTGACGTTTCGTGAAAATCTGGTCGAAGGTAGACTTACCAGGTCTAAAGACACACTGGTAAGGTCCAATCAGTTTGTCTACGATGGGCTTCAGTCTTTCACACAATACGCTAGAAAGAACCTTATATGCGATATTAAGAAGACTGATTCCGCGGTTAGCGGGATCGCCTTTCTTGTGGATTGGGCAGCGCACACTAAAATTCCAATCTGGAGGCATGCACTCGTCTGACCATATTTTCAAAGAGCTGATGCATGTTTTTACCAGCTCTTCGCCTCCGTGTTTGAACAGTTCGGCGGGTAGTCCGTCTTTTCCAGGCGCTTTGTTGTTTTTGAGCCGGGATATAGCTATCCTCACTTCATCATAGTAAGGTGGTGAGACGACTTTTCCATCGTCAGGGATTGGGGTATCGGGATTAATAGCTGGATCAAGCCGCACCTAACGATCTTTTGAGAAGCGCCGAGCTTCTCTTCCAATTTGCGTTAAAGGGCATCACACTACCTCTACGCCACGGAGGCTGCGGTAATTATATACGACGCAAAAACTCTTTCTGGGATGGTAACTTTCGGCCGCAATTTATAAATATTATCATTTGCCAATTTCATATGAGCTAGGAGACCGAATCGAAGAGCTTGAAATACTAGCCAGCAGAAGCAACGTCCGAAAATTTTATCAAAAAACCCGACGAATGACGGAAGGTTTTAAACCTGGGGTAAACTCCATTAAAAATGAGAACGGCGACCTGGTGGCAGATGTTCAGAGAGTACTAAGGTGTGAGTACTATTCACTTCTCTGCCCTTCTAAACGGAGGAACAGAGCAACAATCCAGAGAAGAGGACGAACCCGACCCCACAATCGAAGACGATGCCGCTATGTCTGATTTTTGGTTTTCCAGCAAAACTTATACGGCTGTGCACAATGACGCTGAGCAACGCCACCAGGCCGGTCAGAAGTGGAAAGGACCTCTCCGAGCTGTTCGAAACTAAGCGAGGTTTCAAGCAGGGCGACCCCTATCGTGCGATTTCTGTAATTTGATGTTGGGAAAATAATTCAAGCTGCAGAACTTAATCGCGCTGTAACAATATATTACAAGAGCGTACAACTGTTGGCGTATGCCGGCGACATCGACATCATTGGCATCAACAACCGCGCCGTAACTTCTGCGTACTCCAAATTAAAAAAGAAGCACGGCAAAACGAAGTACCTGCTGGCATCAAGCAAAGAGTTAGCGCATTCGCGTCTTGGCAACCACGCACTGTTAGCAGCAATAATTTTGAGATAGTAAGGGACTTTGTATACCTAGGAAGCAGCAACAACAATGTACGCCTGGAAATCCATCTTGCAAACAAATGCTACTTTGGGCTGAGTAGGCAATTGAGAAGTAAAGTCCTCTCTCGACGAAAAAAACAACACTCTATAAGTCACTCATCGTACCCGTCCTGCTATATCGTGCAGAAGCATGGACACTGACACTTTCTGACGAAGCGGCTTTGGGAGTATTCGAGAGAAAAATTCTTCGAAAGATTTATGGACCCCTAAAAGTTGGCGACGGCGAGTACCGAAGAGGATATAATGATGAGCTGTATGAGCTTTACTGCGAATGAACGATGACGCTAAGCCTCAGAAGGTATTCTTATCGGCACTCGCCGGTGGAAGTAGAGGAAGAGGGAGAGATCTGAAAACACGCGGTGTCTCCAATTGGCGACAGTTGGCTCAACAAAGAGTCGACTGGCGAAACATGTTATATAAAATGGTTATAGCTTTGGTATTTCTTCTCTGATTTGCAAACAGCTTTCACCAATATTAGAGCGAGATCCCAGGGCCGCCAGACATCACTTATTTTCTGATGGATGAAACCAATACTGCTGGATAGTCCTCCCCGAATGTAGAGCGAATGTGAAAATTTCAAAGCTGTACCTAGGTCTCGGGCCTGGAAATCGTAGAAATGTCGTAGATTACCACCCCGCGTCAGTATTAAGTGTTGTTAGATCCGTACCATGGTCTAGGCCCCAACCAGACACCCTACGCTCGCGGGTTTTCTCATGGAAATTAATTCCGTTTTAAGTTTTTACGGATTTGGCCAACTTTGGCTGCTTTTAACACCCAATTTTTTGTAGAACACTGTCCTCAAGTATTATCAAGTATTTTAAGACATCGTCCCATGGCAATAACTTCAGCCAGACACCTCAAAACTCGGCAATTTTCATAATTTTTACTGCGCTTTCACATGTTTGAGCGGGTTGGTCCGACTTTGGCTGCCTTTAAATACCGGATCTTTACACACGTGTCACAGAACATTACCCTTTAGTAGAATCAGGGATTTCCAGACATCATCTCATAACAAAAACTTTAACCAGACACCTCAAAGTTCAGATCTTTTAACATGTGTCGTAGAAGACTACCCTTAAGTGGTATCGGGAATTTTTAGACTTCATCCCATGACCAAAATGGGTACAATTGATCTCCATAGGACATGATCAGGCATAGTTGGACAACCCGCTTAAACATGTGAAAGCGCCGTAGGAATTCTAAAAATTCTTCAGCTTTGAGGTTTCTGGCTGAAGTTTTTTCCATGGGACGAAGTCTATAAATGTCTGATACCACTTAAGGGTAGTCTTCTACGACACATCTGAAAAGATCTGCCCTTTAACACCAGCCAAAGTTGGACCAACCCGCTTAAACAAGGGAAAGCGCAGTAAGAACTAGAAAAATTCCTCAGCTTTGAGGTGTCTGGCTGAAGTTTTTGTCATGGGGCGAAGTCTAAAGTTGATACCAATTAAGGGTAGTGTTGTATGACACATGTGTAACGATCCGCCATTTAAAAGCAGCCAAAGTTGTTTAAACCTGCTTAAACATGTCTAAGCGCATTAAAAATTACGAAAAGTCCATCATCCATCAGAAAATAAGTGAAGTTAGGGTCATTTTTTTGCGACTTCAGGCCCGTGACCTAGCTTTGAAATTTTCACATTCGTTTAGCAGTATTGGTTTCATCCATCAGAAAATAAGTGATGTCTGGCGGCCCTGGGATCTTGGTCTATATGATTTGGAATTGATTGAGCTTTGACATGGTATCGAAAAAAAAAAAAAAAAATATTAGTTTTCGCTATATATCAATACATACGACGGGTGGCTTCAAATTGTGCTCTATTTCTCTCATTAATCTGCTAATAGCTTCTAATCAGCTCATCTGATTGAGAAAACCATTATATGGCGGGTTTTTATAGTTACAGAAGATCTTTAGTCCGGTGAATGCATATAGTTTTTCGAATTTTCAAATGCAACGTTCAAGTTATGCAATTCGAGTGAAATTTTTTACAGCTAGAGCAAAATCTACCATACTCCGCGCGGCGAACTAAACATTTGAACGAAAAGTTGATATAAGGAACAGCTTAGTGCCCAGTTAATACACCTATTAATATGGAGATTTCTCTTCCCCTTAGGGCATGAATGTGTCTTGATCTTTTATGATCCGATTTCGGTCAGGTTTCTTTGGATATCCCTCATCCTGGAGATTGCAGCCATCTTTCGTTGGCATCTTTCGTGTGTACTCTATCAGCATTAGCATACCTAAGCGCTCTTTATCCCGAAGAACTTGCTTGGTCGTGCCCTGCCTGGCAATTTCGACTGCCCTACAATTTCCCTAAATGTCCCTATGTCCCAGGACCCATGTTAGGTTCCCGCGTTTTTGTTGGGCCATCCCTTGTAGAGATCGACGACAGCTGAGCGTCAGTTCAGAGTTGAACGGGTAAGAGCCAAGGGATTTGATGGCCGCTTGGCTGTCTCTGAGAATAACAATATCCTGTCCGATTTTGTGTTGCCCTTTCCAAGACACTGCAGTGATCTGGTAGTCTGAAAGAGAGCTCAAAGTTCAGATCCTTTGAATAAACCCCTCCTCCAACTCTGTTGTGGTATCTTATAATATTTCCCTACAATATGGGTATCAAACGAAAGGGGAAGGTCCCGGGTTTTATTTGGACAGCGACATATTTCGATAAATTTATCGATAACTGAGTTATCGGTCAAAATGTGAATGCCCAAAAACTTCAATATTTCCCTACAATATGGGTACCAAACGAAAGGCGAAGGTCCCAGGTTTCATTTGGATAACAAAACAAAAACTTTAACCAGACACCTCAAAGTTCAGATCTTTTAACATGTGTCGTAGAAGACTACCCTTAAGTGGTATCGGGAATTTTTAGACTTCATCCCATGACCAAAATGGGTACAATTGATCTCCATAGGACATGATCAGGCATAGTTGGACAACCCGCTTAAACATGTGAAAGCGCCGTAGGAATTCTAAAAATTCTTCAGCTTTGAGGTTTCTGGCTGAAGTTTTTTCCATGGGACGAAGTCTATAAATGTCTGATACCACTTAAGGGTAGTCTTCTACGACACATCTGAAAAGATCTGCCCTTTAACACCAGCCAAAGTTGGACCAACCCGCTTAAACAAGGGAAAGCGCAGTAAGAACTAGAAAAATTCCTCAGCTTTGAGGTGTCTGGCTGAAGTTTTTGTCATGGGGCGAAGTCTAAAGTTGATACCAATTAAGGGTAGTGTTGTATGACACATGTGTAACGATCCGCCATTTAAAAGCAGCCAAAGTTGTTTAAACCTGCTTAAACATGTCTAAGCGCATTAAAAATTACGAAAAGTCCATCATCCATCAGAAAATAAGTGAAGTTAGGGTCATTTTTTTGCGACTTCAGGCCCGTGACCTAGCTTTGAAATTTTCACATTCGTTTAGCAGTATTGGTTTCATCCATCAGAAAATAAGTGATGTCTGGCGGCCCTGGGATCTTGGTCTATATGATTTGGAATTGATTGAGCTTTGACATGGTATCGAAAAAAAAAAAAAAAAAATATTAGTTTTCGCTATATATCAATACATACGACGGGTGGCTTCAAATTGTGCTCTATTTCTCTCATTAATCTGCTAATAGCTTCTAATCAGCTCATCTGATTGAGAAAACCATTATATGGCGGGTTTTTATAGTTACAGAAGATCTTTAGTCCGGTGAATGCATATAGTTTTTCGAATTTTCAAATGCAACGTTCAAGTTATGCAATTCGAGTGAAATTTTTTACAGCTAGAGCAAAATCTACCATACTCCGCGCGGCGAACTAAACATTTGAACGAAAAGTTGATATAAGGAACAGCTTAGTGCCCAGTTAATACACCTATTAATATGGAGATTTCTCTTCCCCTTAGGGCATGAATGTGTCTTGATCTTTTATGATCCGATTTCGGTCAGGTTTCTTTGGATATCCCTCATCCTGGAGATTGCAGCCATCTTTCGTTGGCATCTTTCGTGTGTACTCTATCAGCATTAGCATACCTAAGCGCTCTTTATCCCGAAGAACTTGCTTGGTCGTGCCCTGCCTGGCAATTTCGACTGCCCTACAATTTCCCTAAATGTCCCTATGTCCCAGGACCCATGTTAGGTTCCCGCGTTTTTGTTGGGCCATCCCTTGTAGAGATCGACGACAGCTGAGCGTCAGTTCAGAGTTGAACGGGTAAGAGCCAAGGGATTTGATGGCCGCTTGGCTGTCTCTGAGAATAACAATATCCTGTCCGATTTTGTGTTGCCCTTTCCAAGACACTGCAGTGATCTGGTAGTCTGAAAGAGAGCTCAAAGTTCAGATCCTTTGAATAAACCCCTCCTCCAACTCTGTTGTGGTATCTTATAATATTTCCCTACAATATGGGTATCAAACGAAAGGGGAAGGTCCCGGGTTTTATTTGGACAGCGACATATTTCGATAAATTTATCGATAACTGAGTTATCGGTCAAAATGTGAATGCCCAAAAACTTCAATATTTCCCTACAATATGGGTACCAAACGAAAGGCGAAGGTCCCAGGTTTCATTTGGATAACAAAACAAAAACTTTAACCAGACACCTCAAAGTTCAGATCTTTTAACATGTGTCGTAGAAGACTACCCTTAAGTGGTATCGGGAATTTTTAGACTTCATCCCATGACCAAAATGGGTACAATTGATCTCCATAGGACATGATCAGGCATAGTTGGACAACCCGCTTAAACATGTGAAAGCGCCGTAGGAATTCTAAAAATTCTTCAGCTTTGAGGTTTCTGGCTGAAGTTTTTTCCATGGGACGAAGTCTATAAATGTCTGATACCACTTAAGGGTAGTCTTCTACGACACATCTGAAAAGATCTGCCCTTTAACACCAGCCAAAGTTGGACCAACCCGCTTAAACAAGGGAAAGCGCAGTAAGAACTAGAAAAATTCCTCAGCTTTGAGGTGTCTGGCTGAAGTTTTTGTCATGGGGCGAAGTCTAAAGTTGATACCAATTAAGGGTAGTGTTGTATGACACATGTGTAACGATCCGCCATTTAAAAGCAGCCAAAGTTGTTTAAACCTGCTTAAACATGTCTAAGCGCATTAAAAATTACGAAAAGTCCATCATCCATCAGAAAATAAGTGAAGTTAGGGTAATTTTTTTGCGACTTCAGGCCCGTGACCTAGCTTTGAAATTTTCACATTCGTTTAGCAGTATTGGTTTCATCCATCAGAAAATAAGTGATGTCTGGCGGCCCTGGGATCTTGGTCTATATGATTTGGAATTGATTGAGCTTTGACATGGTATCGAAAAAAAAAAAAAAAAAATATTAGTTTTCGCTATATATCAATACATACGACGGGTGGCTTCAAATTGTGCTCTATTTCTCTCATTAATCTGCTAATAGCTTCTAATCAGCTCATCTGATTGAGAAAACCATTATATGGCGGGTTTTTATAGTTACAGAAGATCTTTAGTCCGGTGAATGCATATAGTTTTTCGAATTTTCAAATGCAACGTTCAAGTTATGCAATTCGAGTGAAATTTTTTACAGCTAGAGCAAAATCTACCATACTCCGCGCGGCGAACTAAACATTTGAACGAAAAGTTGATATAAGGAACAGCTTAGTGCCCAGTTAATACACCTATTAATATGGAGATTTCTCTTCCCCTTAGGGCATGAATGTGTCTTGATCTTTTATGATCCGATTTCGGTCAGGTTTCTTTGGATATCCCTCATCCTGGAGATTGCAGCCATCTTTCGTTGGCATCTTTCGTGTGTACTCTATCAGCATTAGCATACCTAAGCGCTCTTTATCCCGAAGAACTTGCTTGGTCGTGCCCTGCCTGGCAATTTCGACTGCCCTACAATTTCCCTAAATGTCCCTATGTCCCAGGACCCATGTTAGGTTCCCGCGTTTTTGTTGGGCCATCCCTTGTAGAGATCGACGACAGCTGAGCGTCAGTTCAGAGTTGAACGGGTAAGAGCCAAGGGATTTGATGGCCGCTTGGCTGTCTCTGAGAATAACAATATCCTGTCCGATTTTGTGTTGCCCTTTCCAAGACACTGCAGTGATCTGGTAGTCTGAAAGAGAGCTCAAAGTTCAGATCCTTTGAATAAACCCCTCCTCCAACTCTGTTGTGGTATCTTATAATATTTCCCTACAATATGGGTATCAAACGAAAGGGGAAGGTCCCGGGTTTTATTTGGACAGCGACATATTTCGATAAATTTATCGATAACTGAGTTATCGGTCAAAATGTGAATGCCCAAAAACTTCAATATTTCCCTACAATATGGGTACCAAACGAAAGGCGAAGGTCCCAGGTTTCATTTGGATAGCGACATATTTCGATAAATTTATCGATAACTGAGTTATCGGTCAAAATTTGGTTGCCCGAAAACCTTAAAATTTCCCTACAATATGGATATCAAACGAAAGATGAAGGCCCCAGGTTTCATTTGGACTTCGATATATTTCGATAACTGAGTTATCGGTCAAAATGTGGTTGCCCGAAAACCTTAAAATTTCCTTACAATATGGGTATCAAACGAAAGGGGAAGACCCCAGGTTTCATTTGGACTTCGACATATTTCGATAAATTTATCGATAACTGAGTTATCGGTCAAATTGTGAATGCCCAAAAAACTCAATATTTCCCTACAATATGGGTACCAAACGAAAGGCGAAGGTCCCAGGTTTCATTTGGATAGCGACATATTTCGATAAATTTATCGATAACTGAGTTATCGGTCAAAATGTGAATGCCCAAAAACCTCAATATTTCCCTACAATATGGGTACCAAACGAAAGGCGAAGGTCCCAGGTTTCATTTGGATAGCGACATATTTCGATAAATTTATCGATAACTGAGTTATCGGTCAAAATGTGAATGCCCAAAAACCTTAATATTTCCCTACAATATGGGTATCAAACGAAAGGGGAAGACCCCAGGTTTCATTTGGACTTCGATATATTTCGATAAATTTATCGGTAACTGAGTTACCGGTCATAATGTGGTTGCCCGAAAACCTTAAAATTTCCTTACAATATGGGTATCAAACGAAAGGGGAAGACCCTGATCGATAACTGAGTTATCGGTCAATATATGTTTGCCCAAAAACCTAAAAAATTCCTTACAATATGGGTATCAAACGAAAGGGGAAGACCGCAGGTTTCATTTGGACTTCGATATTTTTCGATAAATTTATCGGTAACTGAGTTATCGGTCAATATATTATTGCCCGAAAACCTAAAAAATTCCTAACAATATGGGTATCAAACGAAAGGGGAAGGTCCCAGGTTTCATTTGGACAGCGACATATTTCGATAAATTTATCGATAACTGAGTTATCGGTCAAAATGTGAATGCCCAAAAACCTCAATATTTCCCTACAATATGGGTACCAAACGAAATGCGAAGGTCCCAGGTTTCATTTGGACAGTGACATATGTCGATAAATTTATCGATAACTGAGTTATCGGTCAAAATGTGAATGCCCAAAAACCTTAATATTTTCCTACAATATGGGTACCAAACGAAAGGGGAAGGTCCCAGGTTTCATTTGGACAGCGACATATTTCGATAAATTTATCGATAACTGAGTTACCGGTCAAAATGTGAATGCCCAAAAACCTTAATATTTCCCTACAATATGGGTATCAAACGAAAGGGGAAGACCCCAGGTTTCATTTGGACTTCGATATACATATTTCGATAAATTTATCGATAACTGAGTTATCGGTCAATATATGTTTGCCCAAAAACCTAAAAAATTCCTTACAATATGGGTATCAAACGAAAGGGGAAGACCGCAGGTGTCATTTCGACTTCCATATTTTTCGATAAATTTATCGGTAACTGAGTTATCGGTCAAAATGTGAAGGCCCAAAAACCTTTACATTTCCCTACAATATGGGTATCAAACGAAAGGGGAAGACCCCAGGTTTCATTTGGACTTCGATATATTTCGATAAACTTATCGATAACTGAGTTATCGGTCAATATATTATTGCCCGAAAACCTAAAAAATTCCTTACAATATGGGTATCAAACGAAAGGGGAAGGTCCCAGGTTTCATTTGGACAGCGACATATTTCGATAAATTTATCGATAACTGAGTTATCGGTCAAAATGTGAATGCCCAAAAACCTAAATATTTCCCTACAATATGGGTACCAAAAGAAAGGCGAAGGTCCCAGGTTTCATTTGGACAGCGACATATTTCGATAAATTTATCGATAACTGAGTTATCGGTCAAAATGTGAATGCCCAAAAACCCTTAATATTTTTCTACAATATGGGTATCAAACGAAAGGGGAAGACCCCAGGTTTCATTTGGACTTCGATATACATATTTCGATAAATTTATCGATAACTGAGTTATCGGTCAATATATGTTTGCCCAAAAACCTAAACAATTCCTTACAATATGGGTATCAAACGAAAGGGGAAGACCGCAGGTTTCACTTGGACTTCGATATTTTTCGATAAATTTATCGGTAACTGAGTTATCGGTCAAAATGTGAATGCCTAAAAACCTTTACATTTCCCTACAATATGGGTATCAAACGAAAGGGGAAGACCCCAGGTTTCATTTGGACTTCGATATATTTCGATAAACTTATTGATAACTGAGTTATCGGTCAATATATTATTGCCCGGAAACCTAAAAAATTCCTTACAATATTCGTATCAAACGAAAGGGGAAGGTCCCAGGTTTCATTTGGACAGCGACATATTTCGATAAATTTATCGATAACTGAGTTATCGGTCAAAATGTGAATGCCCAAAAACCTCAATATTTCCCTACAATATGGGTACCAAACGAAAGGCGAAGGTCCCAGGTTTCATTTGGATAGCGACATATTTCGATAAATTTATCGATAACTGAGTTATCGGTCATCTAATTTATCGATAACTGAGTTATCGGTCAAAATGTGAATGCCCAAAAACCTCAATATTTCCCTACAATATGGGTATCTAACGAAAGGGGAAGGTCCCAGCTTTCATTTCGATAAATTTATCGATAACTGAGTTATCGGTCAAAAAGTGGTTGCCCGAAAACCTCAAAATTTCTCTACAATATGGGTATCAAACGAAAGGGGAAGGTCCCAGGTTTCATTTGGACAGGGACATATTTCGATAAATTTATCGATAACTGAGTTATCGCTCAAAATTTGGTTTCCCGAAAACCTTAAAATTTCCCTACAATATGAATATCAAACGAAAGGGGAAGGCCCTAGGTTTCATTTGGACTTCGATATATTTCGATAAATTTATCAATAACTCGGCATACGCCAGCAATTGCACGCTCTTGTAAAAGATTGTACCATTGCGGTTTAGCTCTGCTGCTCGAATTATCTTCTCCAGCATCAGATTGAAGAAATCGCACGAAAGGGAGTCGCCCTGTCTGAAGCCTCGTTTGGTTTCAAATGGCTCAGAGAGGTCCTTCCCGATTCTGACGGAGCTGTTGGTATTGCTCAACGTCATTTGACAAAGCCGTATAAGCTTTGCAGGGAAGTCAAATTCAGACATGGCGGCATACAGGCAACTCCTTTTTACGCTGTCAAAAGCGGCCTTAAAATCGACAAAGAGATGGTGAGTGTCGATTCTCTTATCATGGGTCTTCTCCAGGATTTGGCGTATCGTGAAAATCTGGTCGATGGTAGACTTACCAGGTCTAAAGCCACACTGATAAGGTCCAATCAGTTTGTCTACGATGGGCTTCAGCCTTTCACACAACACGCTAGAAAGAACCTTATATGCGATATTAAGAAGACTAATTCCGCGGTAGTTGGTGCGGTTAGCGGGATCGCCTTTCTTGTGGATTGGGCAAAGCACACTTAAATTCCAATCCGGAGGCATGCATTCGTCTGACCATATTCTGCATAAGAGCTGATGCATGCTTTTTACCAGCTCTTCGCCTCCGCGTTTGAACAGCTCGGCGGGTAGTCCGTCTTTTCCAGGCGCTTTGTTGTTTTTGAGCCGGGATATAGCTATCCTCACTTCATCATAGTCAGGTGGTGGGACGACTTTTCCATCGTCAGGGATTGGGGTATCGGGTTCGACGTCTCCCTCGCAATTTAGCAGTGAGGAGAAGTGCTCCCTCCATAATTTAAGTACACTTTGTACGTCGGTTACCAGGTCGCCATTATTGTCCTTACAGGAGCTTGCCCCGGTCTTAAAACCTTCCGTCATCCGCCGGATCTTTTCATAGAATTTTCGGGCATCATTCCTGCCAGCCAGCATCTCAAGCTCCTCACACTCACGCCTTTCGGCCTCACTTTTCTTTTTTCTGAAAAGGCGTCTCTCTTCCTTCTTTGCCTCACGATATTGTTGCCATACACTGCGGGTTGCGCCCGTTCGCAACGTCTCCTTGTAGGTAGGTAGGTAGGTAGAAGTGGCTGCCGCAAAGGCACACCTAGGCCAGTAATAAAAGGCCCGTTGTGATACCACCAAACACTAGGAAAGTCAGTCCCGGGGCCCGGCCATATGGAAAATCCCAGTGCTGTTGGGACTCTCCATATAGCCGAAACCCGGGACTGACACTCCTAACCGACACCGCTACCCCTCCTCGAACCATTTTGATAACTTGATGAAGGCCATCAAGTCCTTTATGTCTAGCTCCGCGACCTGGCTTAAGCTAACCAGGAAGGGAACTCCCAGAGAGCGCCTTCTCGCTCCGCTTAAGGCCGGGCAGTTGCAGATGAGATGCTCCACCGTTTCCTCTTCCTCATCATCTTTGCAACTCCTGCAGCATCGTCGGTAGGGAACGCCTAGCCTTGCTGCGTGCCTACCAATAAGGCAGTGCCCGGTTAAAACACCTATTAATATGGAGATTTCCTTCCTTTTTAGGGCGTATATGTGTCTAGATCTTTTAAGATCGCATTTTGGCCAGGTTTGCTTGGATATCCGGCACCCTGGGGCTTGTAGCCATCTTTCGTTGGCTTCGCGGAGTGTATGCTCCTTCAGCATTAGCTTGCACGTGGCATACGGCATACCTATGCGCTCTTTATCTTGAAGAATCTGCTTGGTCGTGCCCTGCCTGGCAAGTTCGTCTGCCCTACAGTTTCCCTCAATGTCCCTGTGTCCCGGGACCCATGTGAGGTTCACGCGGTTCTGTTGGGCCATCTCTTGAAGAGATCGACGACAGCTGAGCGTCAGTTCAGAGTTGAACGAGTAAGAGCCAAGGGATTTGATGGCCGCTTGGCTGTCGCTGAAAATACAGATATCCTGTCCGATGGTGCGTTTACCTATCCAAGTCACGGCGTCCATGATTGCAGAAACTTCAGCCTGGAAGACGCTGCAGTGATCAGGTAGTCTAAAGGAGAGTTCTAGGTCCAAATCCCTTGAGTAAACCCCTCCTCCGACTCTGCCGTCTAACTTCGAGCCGTCGGTGTATATAAAAGTGCCGCCATTAGTAGCGGGACACCGATCTATGTTCTCCCAGTCTTCCCTGCTGGGAATGTTTATTCTAAAACAACAATCTCCGACTGTTGTGGTCGCACACCGATCTGTGCTCAGAGGGAGAAAGCTGTAAGATCTTAGAATACAGGAGTGTCCAATAGTGCTTGCGCCCCAGACGGACGTTTCCCTTAGACGCAGAGCCGATGCCGCTGCTGCCCGGTACCCTTCCAGATCGAGTGGCAAAAAGCCAAGAATGGCCTGGAGAGCTTCATTGGGCGTTGTTCTTAACGCCCCGCTTATACAGATCATGCTCGATCTGTGGACTTTTCCTAACAGATTTAGGTTTGTTGCCTTTCCTAGCGCAGGCCACCATACCACGACTCCATACAGCAAAATTGGCCGGATTATCGCAGTGTAGATCCATCTGCAAATTTTGGGGCTGAGCCCCCATTTTTTGCCAATGGCTCTTTTACACGTGTAAAGTGCAATGCACGCTTTCCTCTGGCGCTGGATGACATTCTCCTTCCAGTTAAGCTTTCTATCTAGAACTGTGCCTAGGAATTTGGCTTTATCAGCTAAGTTCAGGCGCACGCCATCTAGTTCTGGTAGGTTCAGCGGTGGTATCTTGTACCGCCTGGTATAAAGGACAAGCTCCACCTTTCCCGGGTTGATGCTAAGTCCGCAGCGAGAGGACCATGAAGAAACTTCTCGCAGTGCTACTTGCATCAAGTCACACAGGGTTTGTGGGAATTTGCCCCTATATGCAATAGCTAAATCGTCTGCATATGCCACTATCTTCCCGCCCCCCCACCTTGTGTCTCGTAGCAGCGAGTTTACGGTGAGGTTCCATAGGAGCGGGGAGAGAACACCACCCTGAGGCGTTCCTCTTGTGACATAGCGTGAAAGATCAACTGTTCCCAGTGAAGAAACTATTTTCCTTCCCTTTAGTAGTTGATCAATTAGTCCAATAAGAGACCTATTTATGCCCAGGTTTGTTAAAGCAGTGTTAATAGCCTCCGGCCTTATATTGTTGAAAGCCCCTTCGATGTCCAGAAAGGCCACGAGACAGTACTCCTTTTCGTGCAATGATTTTTCAACAATAGAGACTAGGCTGTGGAGCGCAGTTTCCGTTGATTTACCTTTGGTGTATGCATGTTGATAGCTAGAAATAAGGTTGCTATCAATAGTAGAGGAGAGATAATCGCTAATTATCCTCTCGAAGGTTTTAAGTGCAAAAGACGAGAGACTGATCGGTCTGTAGTCTTTAGGCTCATAGTGTGAGGCCTTCCCAGCCTTTGGAATAAAGACTACCGTGGCGCTTCTCCAGGAGCACGGAATGTAATTAAGAGCCAGGCAGGCTGAATAGAGAACTACCAGCCATTTAGCTGATATTTCCAGCGTGTTTATAAGTTGTGCGGGGAAAATCCCGTCTGGCCCGGCTGCCTTGAACGGCTCAAAGCTTTTGATTGCCCACCTTACCCTTTCCTCCGTAATGGGTATGTTTACCGCCAGGTTTGTTGCAGATGCTACAGGTGCATCATACAAGTTCCCCGGAAAGTGTGTGTTCAGGAGCAGCTCCAGGGTTTCCCCTTCCGTGCTGGTCCAAGATCCGTCAGGCTTCCGTAAATAGCTAATGGCTGTTTGAGTTTTTGATAGCACTCGTCTAAGTCTCGCTGTATCATCGACTTTTTCGACCCCGGTGCAGAAATTTCTCCACGAAGTTCTCTTCGCTTGCCTTAGAGCCTTTTTATAGGCCCTCAGTTTAGCTTTATATTCGAGCCATTCAGGCTCCGTACCGATGCTCTTGGCCTTGTTAAATTGCTTCCTGCATGATATACGGAACGAATCCAGGTCGTAAGACCACCAGTGGGGTCTATGTTTGCCGCGTGGTTTTGGTACTGGACAAGCCTGCTCTAGGGCATTTGAGAGCGCCGTTGTAAAGGTCGTTACCAGATCATCCAGTTCTCCCACTGATGAGGGGGCTTGTGGAGGTAATACTGGTAGGTCCCTAGCTAATATTTGGTTATGTAGCTGCCAGTTAGTGTTGCGTGGATTTCGTTTCATGACTGGCTGCTCAACAATAAAGTCTAACACAATTTCTATGTACCGATGGTCAGAAAATGAATGCTCATCAAGAACACGCCATTTTCTGACCCACTCATAAGCACCTTCGCTACAAACAGTGAGGTCTATAACCTCCCTACGAGCTTTAGTTATAAAAGTAGGCTCGTTACCCACGTTACAAACCACCAAGTTAGTTGTTAGTAGGTAGTCAAACAGAGACTCGCCCCTAGCGTTAATATCGGAGCTTCCCCACTGGACGTGATGAGCATTAGCGTCAGCTCCAATAATAAGATGGCCCGTACAGAAATTATCCACCAGATCTTTCACCTCCTTTTGTGGAGGAGGTTCTTCGGCGTCATAGGGCATATAGACCGACGCCATCGTTAGGCTGGTGCTGCCGACTGTTAAGCTGGCAGCTGTAACGTCACCATTTGAGTAGTTGGGTAATAGAAAGGTGTTTAGCTCAGACTTTACCAAAATACATGTTCTGACCTTGCCCTCATCATTGGCTTGGATGAGCTTGTACCCCTTAGTCCCCAATCCACAGATCCTAGAGCTATTGACCCAGGGCTCTTGGATAAGGACCACGTCTACGTCGCCTTTAGAAAGACGACTGCTTAAAACAGCCGAGGCTGCTTTAGATTTGTGCAGATTTATCTGAAGCACCACCAACATGAGAGAGCTCAGACATCCCTGCCGCCAGCGTGTCGTCGAGGTCTGGCCTGTTCCGGGGGCTGTCTCTCAACGAGGAGTTGTTCAGAGCACCTGCACGATTTGGCGTGGCGGGAACCCTGCTGTCTGAAGCAGCATCAACGTTAGTGTGCTCAGGTTTAGCCACGATCGTGACGTCGAGGCCTTCTTCGTCAAGCAGGCTTTCTTCTATCGCCGAGTTGTTCGCAGCACCATCGCAATTTGACGTGGCGGATAACATACTTTCCGCGTCGGACTCCTCTGCTTTCCCTTCCGATGCCTCGATCTCCGAGTCCTCCGGAGCGTCCGGAATAGCAGCGCGCTGTGCATCGCCACGGTATACGTGGATCACGATCTGACCCAAGCCGTAATGCACTCGTCCGTTGCACCGTTTAAGGGGCTCGAGCGCCTCCTTATTCAGAGTGATAACCACCTGTCTATTGGGCCCAACCACATCATCGACCAGATTGACGCCCCAATCCTGCGTCGGGAGAGACGGATTCCAGACCTGCAGCATCTCAAGAATATTCTCGGGTTCTGCAGGGACGGCAGGAATCCATGCCCTTGCCCTTGGCCGAGCAGGAATGTCCTTCCAGTCGACGACATCTAGTCTTGCCCCTGGATAGACTTCACCCAGTCTTGCAACTGCTGCCTTATACAGTGCGACAGTTCTTGCATCCTCGCACGCGAATATTTTGATCTGACCTTGGTGCCAGCCCGCGTCAGTACCTCGCGGCGGACTACCCGGAGACTCACGCATTAAGTGGAGGAGGGCCCTGCCCATTTCATTCCGGACATACAGCCACTGGTCTTTGGGGATGGACCAACGGTCGTTACCTCGGTCAATGAAACCTATAAGGATTCTGTCCTTGGTTACTTCAGCAAAGCTGAGTTTTCCCACTACGGGGTTGACCTGATGCCGCTTCGGATGGGGGTCCACCTCTCCGTCCGATCTCTGGCGTTTGAAGGGATTACCGTTCACCCTCTTAGGCACATAGGGCCTCTGGAAATTTGGTATCAGAGCTTTCGCTTCCTCCACCATCTTCCTTTCTTCCGGCGACAGCTTCTCCTGCGATGCTCCCTCATATCTTTTAAGGATCCTTGCGGCCTTTCTTTTATCCCAGTACGCAAAGCGTCGGGGAGATGCCTCTTTGGGGGGATTCAGACTCGTAGTTGCCATCGCGGTCTCTCCCTTTACGGCGTCGTCCTTCTCTTTCGAAACTCTGAAGCCAGGTCGTGAGACCATTGCCCCAGATGTGAAGAGATTGGGTTTCGTACCAGCGCTTGATGGAAGCTTAGCTTCCGCCGTTTTCTGCTTGACTGCGTAGGCAGCCGCACTGTTGCTTGCTCCCATCAAGTCACTCTTACTTGATAGCAGTTTGGGGGATGACTGACCCGTAGTTTCCATCGTTGTCGGCCTCCCAGTTAACTTTGAGGCGGAGTTTGTCCTCCGGCGTTGAGTTTTCGCTTGCTCCAGCATAGTTCTTCTCTGCTGCGGAGTAAACGAAGTCGTTAATTGCTTTGTATTTTGTGTGTTCTTCATCTTGTTCGTACGACCCCTCGCCGGACAAGGCCAGCTTAGGGTCAAGGGTAGTGTAAGGGGAAGTGTGTCGTCCGCCGCGGCAGAGCCCCATACCGCGGTAAGACCATAGTTACTCCCTGAGGCGGCCCGGTATCAGTGAGGCTCCGTTCGACTACAGCCACGATTTGCCTCCCGGCTGCAAACGTCCAATGGGCACGGTATCGCATAACACCCTGGATTGGGAGGGAAAAGTTTTGCACATTTATATAGCGAGCCGCTTGCTTCAAGACAGACGCCCGCTTACAGCCGCACCTCTTGGTGTACAGACGCTGCGAAAAAGACCCCGGTGAGCCCTTAAACCAAGTATGTCAGAGTGGCCCCCCCGGGGCTCCCTCTCTTTCTGCCGCGAGCCTAGGTAGCTCAACGTTGCCCAGAGTGCACGAACGAGGACGCAAGAGTCGGGATTGAGCGCGGTCACTCAGCAACCACACCCCATTACACTCCAACGTCTCCTTGTAGGCAGCGTCCTTTTTTTTCGAGGCAGTTTTGCATTCCTCATCGTACCAGTTGTTCTTGCGGGCTCGCTGGAACCCTATAGTGGCCTCAGCGGCGGTACGCAATGAGTGAGAGATATGCTTCCATTGCTCGGTTACATCGTTAGGTCGAGGATTGCCCTCTGCTAGCAGGTGTGAGAGTCGAGTTGTGAAATTATCAGCTGTCTGTGTCATGCGCAGCTTCTCGACGTCAAACTTTGCTTCCGTTACTGTGCGCACTTTCTTCGTTGCACAGAGGCGTGTGCGTATCTTGGCTGCGACAAGATAATGGTCAGAGTCAATATTGGGACCACGCAGTGTACGCACGTCCAGAACGGTGGAGCTATGTCTGCCGTCAATCAAGACATGATCAATCTGGTTTCTAGTTCTTTGATCAGGGGACAGCCATGTGGCTTGGTGTATTCGCTTATGCTGGAACCTGGTACTACTGATGACCATATTGCGAGCAGCGGCGAAGTCAATCAACCTAGTGCCGTTGGGGGATGTTATATCGTGGAGACTGAATTTTCCAACTGTGGGACCAAAGACTCCTTCCTTGCCCACCTTGGCATTAAAGTCGCCGAGCACGATTTTGATATCATGCTGTGGCCAGCGATCATAAGTCTGTTCAAGTTTATCGTAGAAGGAGTCCTTCTCTGCGTCGTCCGTCTCCTCAGTCGGCGCATAGGCGCAGATAAATGTTATGTTGAAAAACCTCGCCTTGATGCGGATCGCAGCGAGACGCTCGTTCACAGGAGTGAACGCTAATACTTGGCCGCGAAGTCTCTTTCCCACCACGAATCCTACACCACGCGCTTTGCCGCGTGTCTGGCCACTGTAGTATACGTCACAAGGACCGATGGTCGTCTTTCCTTGCCCCGTCCATCGCATTTCCTGCAGGGCGGTGATGTCAGCCTTTGCGCCTACGAGGACATCAACCAGTCGGGCAGCGGTACCGTCCCTTGAAAGGGTCCGGACATTCCCGGTACATGCCCTAATATCCATATCGTTATGCCTTATTCGTTTTGCCGGGTCGTCAACATTAAAGGGGGTTCTCATCCGAGGCTTTGTATACTTTTTCATTGGAATTAAGTTTTTTACGTGGCGGGTCCCAAACCCAGCGCACAACCCGTTTCGGGGTTTTGGAAAATATTTACACATTTATATAGCGAGCCGCTTGCTTCAAGACAGACGCCCGCTTGCAGCCGCACCTCACTCAGTGAACAGACGCTACGCAGAAACCTCGGTGAGCCCTTAAACCAAGTGTGTCAGAGTGGCCCCACCGGGGCTCCCTCCCTTTCTGCCGCGAGCCTAGGTAGCTCCCGTTGCCCAGAGTGCACGAACGAGGACGCAAGAGTCGGGATTGAGCAAGGTCACTTAGTAACCACACTCCATTACACTCCAATAACTGAGTTATCGGTCAAAATGTGAATGCCCAAAAACCTCAATATTTCCCTACAATATGGGTACCAAACGAAAGGCGAAGGTCCCAGGTTTCATTTGGACAGCGACATATTTCGATAAATTTATCGATAACTGAGTTATAGGTCAAAATGTGAATGCCCAAAAACCTTAATATTTTCCTACAATATTGGTACCAAACGAAAGGGGAAGGTCCCAGGTTTCATTTGGACAGCGACATATTTCGATAAATTTATCGATAACTGAGTTATCGGTCAAAATGTGAATGCCCAAAAACCTTAATATTTCCCTACAATATGGGTATCAAACGAAAGGGGAAGACTCCAGTTTTCATTTGGACCTCGATATATTTTCATAAATTTATCGATAACTGAGTTATCGGTCAAAAAGTGGTTGCCCGAAAACCTCAAAATTTCCCTACATTATGGGTATCAAACGAAAGGGGAAGGTCCCAGGTTTCATTTGGACAGGGACATATTTCGATAAATTTATCAATATCTGAGTTATCGGTCAAAATTTGGTTGCCCGAAAACCTTAAAATTTCCCTACAATATGAATATCAAACGAAAGGGGAAGGCCCCGGGTTCATTTGGACTTCGATATATTTCGATCAATTTATCAATAACTAAGTTATCGGTCAAAATGTGGTTGCCCGAAAACCTTAAAATTTCCCTACAATATGGGTATCAAACGAAAGGGGAAGACCCCAGGTTTCATTTGGACTTCGATATACATATTTCGATAAATTTATCGATAACTGAGTTATCGGTCAATATATGATTGCCCAAAAACCTAAAAAATTCCTTACAATATGGGTATCAAACGAAAGGGGAAGACCCCAGGTTTCATTTGGAACTCGATATATTTCGATAAATTTATCGATAGCTGAGTTATCGGTCAAAATATGAATGCCCAAAAACCTTAATATTTCCCTACAATATGGGTACCAAACGAAAGGGGAAGGTCCCAGGTTTTATTTGGACAGCGACATATTTCGATAAATTTATCGATAACTGAGTTATCGGTCAAAATATGAATGCCCAAAAACCTTAATATTTTCCTACAATATGGGTACCAAACGAAAGGGGAAGGTCCCAGGTTTCATTTGGACAGCGACATATTTCGATAAATTTATCGATAACTGAGTTATCGGTCAAAATGTGAATGCCCAAAAACCTTAATATTTCCCTACAATATGGGTATCAAACGAAAGAGGAAGACCCCAGGTTTCATTTGCACCTCGATATATTTCGATAAATTTATCGATAACTGAGTTATCGGTCAAAAAGTGGTTGCCCGAAAACCTCAAAATTTCCCTACAATATGGGTATCAAACGAAAGGGGAAGGTGCCAGGTTTCATTTGGACAGCGACATATTTCGATAAATTTATCGATAACTGAGTTATCGGTCAAAATTTGAATGTCCAAAAACCTTAATATTTCCCTACAATATGGGTTTCAAACGAAAGGGGAAGGTCCCAGGTTTTATTTGGACAGCGACATATTTCGATAAATTTATCGATAACTGAGTTATCGGTCAAAATGTGAATGCCCAAAAACCTTAATATTTCCCTACAATATGGGTATCAAACGAGAGGGGAAGGTCCCAGGTTTCATTTGGGCATCGACATATTTCGATAAATTTATCGATAACTGAGTTATCGGTTAAAATATGATTGCGCAAAAACCTTCAAATTTCCCTACAATATGGGTGTCAAACGAAAGGGGAAAGTCCCAGGTTTCATTTGTACATCGATATATTTCATATGGGTATCAAACGAAAGGCGAAGGCCACAGGTTTCATTTAGTTTTCGAAATACTTCGATAAATTTATCGATAATTTCATAGGAGATTTGACTAAAAAGTAAAAAATAAATATAGTTTAAAAAAACTAAAACTCACGCTTTTAGAGTGTATTGAACTAAAAAGTTGAAAATAATTTTAAAACCCCTACACAGTAGTATTGTGGTAGTTTTTTTACTACGCTTTCATTAGCTTTACTTGTCCATACATTCATATGTATGTTTGCTTGCTTGTATGTAGCTCCACTTCAGTCTGTCATTTGGACTTCAGACTGTCCCAAAAACCTTGAAATATGCCTTCAATTTGGGTATCAAACGAAAGGGAAGGCCCACAGGTTTCTTTTGGACTTTGGAATATTTCGATATATTTATCGATAACTGAGTTATCGGTCAAAATGAGATTGTACAATAATATTGAAAATTGCCTACAATATGAGTATCAAACGCAAGTGGAGGCCCAGCGGTTTCGTTTTGACTGCGGTATACTTCGATATATTTATCGATTACTTCATAACTCATTTAACTAAAAAGTAAAAAATAAAGATAGTTTAAAAGCGAAAGCACACGCTTTTAAAGAATATTGCACTAAAAAGGTAAAAATAAATTAAATAAAAAACGAAGATTATGAACAAAGCGGACCACGCTTTTTCCACAATACTACTGTCTCCACAATACTACTGTGTGTTTTCAACTTCTTAGTTCAATACACTCTAAAAGCGTGAGTTTTAGTTTTTTTAAACTATATTTATTTGGTAGTTGAATTCCTACATGCTCAAAAGTTCATTGTATTTTTTAATTTTATATACCTCAACGCAGCTATAAGTGCAACCATGACTTAGAAATCTTGCAGTTCAGAAAACTATTTTTAGCTAATTTCTTATAGAATAATGTATCAGAATGGAAATTGGTTTCAAAAATCTATGCGAAATTCGAGAAAATTCGGCACATTTTTATCAAAATTCTCAGGTTTCTTATCAGAGTTTTTATAATATTTTGAAGTATGCGATTTTGTTTGCCGTTTGATTCTTGTATAAGGTGTTAATCTTAAGATTTTAAAAAATGTCTCTGATTTTTGAAATTTATTTTTTTAACGTTTTCTTACATACACCTTTATAATTTTAATATGTTTTAAGGAAAATTTACTTAAGCTCATCAGAAAAAAAATTGCCAAATTCAGTTTTTACAATCTTAAGACTAACATCCCATTACGCTATGTAAAATTAAATGGGCAACAAAACTGCATAAAAGTTGTTTCCAACCACGCGCACTTTCGAATCAAAAATTGCGAAAGTCACATAAATTGACATCATTCGGTAACGGAAATGGCTTGAATGAATAGTTTGGTAGGATGAACCCCCTAGTCATTCTATTATGATTTTTTGATGAATTTTTAAAAGTAAGCGTGGCATCGCCCACTTTTCAGGAAGGCATATTTGAAAATTTCACGGGTCATAACTTTTAAACTGATTACGGTATAACGATGAAATTAGTACAAGGTATACTAGCACAATATGGAGCAAACCTGATGTAATTGGACGAAATCGCTTCCAGACCACGCCCACTTTCGATTTGGAAAATTTCGAAAATCACATAAATTGACATAATTAGGTAACGGAAATGGCTAAAATGATATAGTTTGGTAGGATGACCCGACCACACCGACTTTCGATATGGAAATTTTCGAAAAGCACATAAATTGACATAATTCGGTAAGGTAAATAGCTAAGATAGTAAAAACTTTAGGTAAATCCTCCTAGGGCCAATATCATTGTTATCCCGTTCTGAAAATCCCGCTGGGTATATAATGTTCGGTTCACCCGAACTTAGACTCCCTTATTTGTTATATATATAGAATTACCTATTTCCAACACAAAATTGTGAAATTTAGACGTCTCAGCTTTTTTCATTTTTCGGCAGCAAAACAAAAGGCTTTTAATCGGTTTTTTATAAACCTGGTACAGAAAAGGTCAAAGAAAGTAAATTTTACAGAACAGAAATCGGTTCAGCCGTTTAGGCAGCCGCCGCCGTAATATAGATTACATTTATTTTTATATATATTGTGGCGCATTGAGAATCGCTCATCTCCCAACTGTAGCGTATTTCCACCACTAGCGTCACTACCACAACTACAGCTGTTTAGGTACATGACGCGAGAGCGAGAGAGGGAGAGGCAGCTCGCATATTTGCGAATGTGACACAAAGAGGAGATGACGATAGATAAACGTTTCGAGAACACTGTTGCACGAATAGCCCAGAAATGTGTAGACATTTCTAGGTTATGAAGCTGCAGTCTGCTGGGGTATATGAACCGCGCAAAGACAACTCACATCAATCAGCTTATTTTCAAGTGTTGTACAGTGAAGTACTGAACAGTGAGTTAACCCGCGATTACGGTTTTTAGTAGTGAATAAAGCGCACTATTTATTAAGCAGAATCTGAGTGTTTTATTTAACGTACAGTGATCGAACTTAAGGAAAATAGTCGAGGAATCATCGAATTCGTCACAATTGGTGTCAGAAGCGGTATTGTTAAATAAACAAGTACATTGTAAGGATAGCAAAAGCATTGCAAGGATAACAAGGACATTGTAAAGGTAACAGGGACATTGCACGGATAACAAGGACATTGTAAAGGTAACAAGGATATGGCAAGGATAACAAGGACATGGCAAAGTTGAATGAGTTGAAGATCCAGCCACTCAAAAATGAGTTTGATCGACGTGGATTGGCAGCAACGGGCAATAAAGCAGAGCTACAACCACGGTTGCGAGAGGCTATGGAAGCAGAGGGAATCAACGTTGACGACCACGTTTTGCAGCTTGTGGATGAGGTAGCGAAAATAGAAGGGCAAAAGGATTCTCCGGATTCAGTGGCAAATG
Organism: Campiglossa producta; assembly: GCA_964058755.1. NCBI lineage: Eukaryota > Metazoa > Arthropoda > Insecta > Diptera > Tephritidae > Campiglossa > Campiglossa producta. Next base: position 47,253,318 of record CAXKVI010000006.1, on the reverse strand, counting down.
TGGACACAAATTCTGCTGCCTTGGCTCAGATGTCAACGAACATAACATCAAGCATGGCATCTCAATTTGAAGAGCAGGAAACACGAATGTTGTCGCAAATTTCGGCACAGGTTTCATCACAGATCTCCACTCAACTGGAAGAGTTGATGGAACAGGAAACACGCATAACGTTAAAACTAGAGGCTTAAGAGCAAAGAGTCTTATCGCAGCTAGAAGTTTTCAGTGGACGACAGGATAAGTCGAGGCCGAGGTGGATGCGTTAAAATCTCGTATCCAGGAGTTACGATTGAATCGTCCAAATGCTGTATCGAACTCTCCCAAGGTAAAAACGCCATCCTTTGACGGTTCTGTTCCTTTCCAGGTATATAAGCTACAATTTGAGAAGACAGCAGCTGTTAACAACTGGGACGCGGAAGACAAAGTCGCTGCTTTATTTGTGGCATTGAAAGGACCTGCAGCCGAAATCTTACAGCCTATTCCGGTCGCTAAAAGAAACAACTATGAAGCGTTGATGAGAGCCGTTGAAAGACGTTACAGCAGCGAGCATAGGAGGCAGATACATCAAATAGAGCTACAGTATCGCTTCCAGAAGGCTAACGAAACATTACAGGAGTTTGCATCGGACATCGAGAGGTTGGCTCATCTAGCAAACGCGGACGCACCAGCGGAATACATCGAGAGGGTGAAAATACAAAGTTTCATCAATGGAATTCGTGATGTGGAGACAAAGCGATCCACATATGCAAATCCAAAGAAATCATTTGCTGAGACTGTATCACATGCCATAACTCAAGAAACAGCATCTCTTTTGAGCAAACCAGTATACAAAGCGTACCGTAAGGGAGTGGAGACGCCAGACTTGGTCAACAAAATCGAATAACTTCTGGAAGCATTAAATGGTGCCCAAAAGAAAAGCGAAGGTGCCATTAAGTGCTTCAAGTGCGGAAAGTCTGGTCATATTGCACGTTATTGTGGATCTGGCTCCAACAATTCCAATAATGAGCAAGTCTCCCAATCCAACCAACTGTTAAACTAAAGAGACTCAGCCGCAAGGGGAGTAGGCTGGCTCCATGCCCCATAATCTCTGTCTCACAGATCGGAAGGAAGTCGAGTAATGTTACTGTTGGAGGACCCGTGGACGGAAAGGAGCGTTTACTGACTGTTGATACGGGCGCATCTCATTTCATTATTCGATCTGATTTAGTCAACAAAGTAGTGAGGCCATTACATGGAACAAAGTTGCGTGCGGCGACTGGTGAGGACACCCAAGTCCAAGAAGAAGTAACATGTGAAATCGCATTTGGGAATGTCACCGTACTGCACAATTTTATAGTGGCAGATATTGTTGATGAGATCATAGTTGGTGTGGATTTCTTAAGCAATCAAGGCATCAAGATCGACATGAAAAAATCAGTAAGCGGGTCCTCGTGGAAGAAAGCCAACAAATTCCACCGAAGTCGGAGGCGATCGTTTGGGCAAGGATTGATGGAGATTACGGGACAAAGAAATTGTAGGTGGTAGAGGCAGCAAACAAATCAAAGACGGATATACTAGTAGGAAAAACACTGGCTATGAAAAAACAAGATGGACAGCTATATGGACAAAGGAGATATATTGGGACAATGTCAGGAGGTGGAGGTGGTTATAAATTGTCAACAGCTCCAGGAAAATGTTTCTACCAGCAACATTAATCTTTCAGATGCTATCACGGCGTGGACGCAAGAGCTCGGAGAAGACCACCAGAATAAGACAAAACTACTTCTACTAAAGTGTTCTAGCATATGTGACAAGGATCGTTCCAAGCCAGGTAGAACCAATGTTGTGAAGCATCAAATTGATACCGGTGATGAGAGACGAATCCGCCAAGCTCCTCGAAGTGTTCCCTTGGCCAAACGCCAAGTGGTAAGAGAAATTATACAGGAAATGAGTAAGAGCGGTCCATGGAACTCACCGGTAGTGCTAGTGAAGAAAAAGGATGTCAAAATGCGGTTCTGCGTAGATTACCGGAAGCTGAACGACGTAACGAAAAAGGACAGCTATCCATTACCGAGAATTGACGATACTCTGGACTCACTATCTGGTACGAAATGGGTTTCTACACTGGTCTTGAAAAGCGGCTATTGGCAAGTGTAGGTTAAAGATGAGGATAAAGAAAGCCAGCCTTCAGCGTTGGAGAGGGCCTGTGGCAATTTACGGTAAAGCCCTTTGGACTATGTAACGCTCCAGCTACTTTTGTGAGACTCATGAACCAAGTATTGAAAGGACTGCATTGGAAAACATGTTTGGTGTACCTGAACGACATCATCGTGCTTGGAAAAAGCTTTGAGGAACACCTTAAAAACCTGGGGGAAGTTTTCCAAAGGATAGCTGGTGCTGGTCTGAAATTGAGTCCCAAAAAGTGTGCATTGTTCAGGAAGGAAGTAAGGTAACTACGGAGGGTATCTGCACTGCTAAAGAAAAGATTGAAGCTGTGAAGGATTGGTCAAGACCGAACAATTTACATGAGTTACGAAGTTTCCTTGGACGATGCACGTATTATCACCGATTTGTACCAAATTTCGCCAGCGTAGCCAGTAGCCTTCACGAGTTGACCAGGAAGAATATGTATGTCATTTGATTGGAAGAAGGAACATGAAGTGGCTTTCCAAACCTTGAAGGAACGGCTGTGCACTGCCCCAATGTTAGCGTATCCAATCCTAGGCTCAACATTTATTTTGGATACAGACGCGAGCGGTTATGCGATTGGAGGAGTTTTGTCACAGATTGCGATTCCACGTTAGGACAGACCATGCAGCGTTGAAATGGCTCTTGCAGTTCCGTAATCCACTAACTTCACTTTCTTTCAGAAGCCATTCTGATTAACGTCACGCTTTATTGCTATGCTGTTCTCTTAATGTTTTTGTGCTGCATTATAGAATAGTTTAATACAAATAAAAAACCACAACAACAATAAGTTAATCGCATAGCAATAGAGCGTAGCGTTAATCAGAATGGCTTCTGAAAGAAAATGGAGTTAGTCACTGTGTGCACTGAACGGCTCAACTGTAGCGTGTGAATCAAAGCAAAGGGTCCGAAGTCGAGAAGCCATGGACAGATGAAGCAGTACAATACCGGTGCACCGTTTAAGTGGATTGCCATGGATGTAGCTGTTCCATTTCCTACTAGCAAACTCGGAAACAAATACGTACTAGTTGTTATGGACTATTTCAGCAAATAGCCAGAAGTTTACCCGATTCCAAATCAAGAGGCAGAAACCATTACAGAGGCGTTCATTAACAATTGGGTAGCGAGATTTGGTGTACCGATGGAGTTACATTCTGACCAAGGCAAGAATTTCGAATCGGTTGTATTCCAAGAAATGTGCAAGACATTGGGTATTCGGAAAACGCGAACAACTGCACTGCACCCTCAGTCAGATGACATGGTGGAACGTTTAAATCGAACCTTGGAATAGCACATGAAACAACGGGTCAGACTCCGGCAAAAGTTTTTGGGAATGATCTTCGGTTGCCAGCTGAGTTGAAGTTTGGATAAATGCTGATGATGGAATAAATGCCAGGAAATCCACTAGCATCTTGGAAGAAGAAATGAGAGAAATACACGACCTTGTAAGACAACGGACGAAGATCATGAGTGATAAGATGAAAGATACGACAGTGCTATCAACTCGGAAGGTTTTAAAGAAGGAGATTTGGTGCTATTATACAACCCACAACGAAAGAAAGGTTTGTCCCAAAAACTGCAATGTAACTGGGAAGACCCATATAAAGTCACAATATAGATTACCTATTTCCAATACAAAATTGTGAAATTTAGACGTCTCAGCTTTTTTCATTTTTCGGCAACAAAACAAAAGGCTTTTAATCGTTTTTTTAAATCTTACAGAATAGATATCGGTTCAGCCGTTTAGGCAGCCGCCGCGGTAATATAGAGCACATTTCATTTTTATATATATTGTGGCGAATGTTCTCAAGAATCGCTCATCTCCCAACTCTAGCGTATTTCCACCACTAGCGTCACTACCACAACTACAGCGGTTAGGTACATGACGCGAGAGCGAGAGAGGGAGAGACAGAGGAGATGACGATTGATAAACGTTTCGAGAACACTGTTGCACGAAAAGCCCAGAAATGTGTAGACATTTCTGGGTTATGAAGCTGCAGTCTTCTGGGGTATATAAACTGCGTAAAGACAACTCACATCAATCAGTTTATTTTCAAGTGTTGTACAGTGAAGTACTGAACAGTGAGTTAACCCGCGTATTGTACTACGGTTTTTAGTAGTGAATAAAGCGCACTATTTATTAAGCAGAATCTGAGTGTTTTATTTAACGTACAGCGATCGAACTCAAGGAAAATAGTCGAGGAATCATCGAATTCGTCACAATATAGATTACCTATTTCCAATATAAAATTGTGAAATTTAGACGTCTCTGCTTGTTTTCTTTTTTCGGCGACAAAACAAAAGGCTTTTAATCGGTTTTTTTATAAACCTGCTACAGAGAAGGTCCAAGAAAGTAAATTTTACAGAATAGAAATCGGTTCAGCCGTTTAGACAGCCGCCGCGTTAATACAGAGTACATTTCATTTTTATATATATAGACTAGCTGACCCCGCCGACTTCGTTCTGCACAAAATAGATTTTTGTTGAATTCATTTCCATAATTCACGATTATACCTATATTTTCTTTCTTCGAAAAAATCATTTTGTGTGGTGCCACTTCCCCTTTTCTTATTACTCGAACATTTCTTGTGAAAATGTCATTTATATCGTATATCTCAATACAAATTTGTAGAGATATTCAGCCTTAAAGATGAAGAATGTATTGAAGGTGACACGCCTTTTTTCAAAAGCTCCCATATTTTCTGTCTATTGATGTCGTTCACCTTCATTCCAAATATAATGCCTCACCTTTACCCCATAAGTAAAGTTGTATTCAGCCTCAAAGTTTAAGGGCCACTTGCATAAAAGCCGATTAAGCCTAATCGGTGATTAACTTGACAGCTAACCATACAAAATACGTCAATTAAACTCCGGTTAGTCGTTATCAGCTTTTATGCAAGCGGCCCTAAGTTTGTAGTTGAGGTGCGATAATTCCCTCTTTTTTTCTGAGAATTGTATTAATATCGTTTACATCATTGGCAATTTTCAAGTCCCTGCCATGAACCCTTTCGAAGGAACTCCGCCTTAAAAATTAAGTATCTATTGGTGCCCCAATTTCCACACTGAACCAAAAACGTACATGTTTTTTACGAACAAAGTTTCATAGAAGTTCACACTGGTTTTTCTTAAAATATAAGAAAAAATTCATAAAATCCAAGAAAATTGTCTTTCAATTTATGAATGAATACATGCTTTCTGTGGATTTGTTTACATATTTACGAAAAAGTACTTATATTCTATGAAATGTTTTTAAATTTCTACGAAAAAGTTCTTTGGAGAGGTTTTAACGAACAATTCTTAAAATCTATGTACTTTTTCATTGGATACATGAACTTTTTTGGTTCAGTGCAATAACTCGTTTTTTTTCGTGAGTATAATAGTATCGTATATTTCCTTACAAATTTCCAGGGTCCTACCTTGGACCCTTTTAGAGATACTCAGCATGAAAAGTTATGTTTTCTCCATCAAAACAAAAACTTAAAAAAATCTTTAACAGAAAAGGTTCAAGAAAGAACTTTCACAGAATAGCCGTAGCCACCTCAGAATACAGTTGTCGTATGTAAACGTGGTTTCCCATGAGACGCTTTTGAATTTATACAAAAAGCCGCAATTGTATGACATACGACCAAATGTATGCTGAAAATCTGAGAAGTTATAGGCTATAGAAACAAACTGATAACGCCATTCGAAAGAGATCGCGAAGCCCGAATGCCTAAAATTCACAAACGACATTCGTATTCTGATGTAGCGATGTATAGATTATGCAAAATTGTGAAATTTAGACGTCTAAGCTTTCTTCATTTTTCGGCAACAACACAAAAGGTTTTAAATCGGCTTTGTTTTTTATAAATCTGGTACAGAGAAGGTCCAAGAAAGTACATTTTACAAAACAGAAATCGGTTCAGCCGTTAAGGCAGGCATCGCAGAGATACGAAGAACATTTCATTTTTATACCCAGCGTAGTACGAGTAGTATATTAATTTTGTTCACATAACGGTGGTACGTAACGGCACAGAATAATCGAGATATAGAGTTCCATATATGAAAGTTCTTAGGTTGAAAAGAGGAGTTCATTAAGCAATGTCCGTCCGTCTGTGTACACGATAACTTGAGAAGAAATTGAGATATTTGCATGAAATTTTGTATACAGTTTAATTTCTGGCCAAGGTAAGTTGCTATTGAAAATGGGCGAAATCGGATGATAACCACGCCCCCATTTTCGACATCGAAAATCCCACAAATTGACATATCTCCGCAGCTGAAATGGTTAAAATTTTATAATTTTGTACGTAAATCCCCCTGGCCATCGATTTTTTATAAATTTTATGATTTTTTTATAAATTTTTTATAGTGGGGTGGAACTTTTAAACTGATTACGATAGAACGATGGAATTTAACACAAAGCATACTAGTATCGTTGGGAGTATACCCGATGAAATTGGATAAAATCGCCCTTCAACCACGCCCACTTTCGATATCAAAAATTTCTAAATTCACTTGACATAATTCGGTAACGGAAATGGGTAAAATGATATAATTTTATAGATGAATCCCCATGGTCATTATATAATGATTTTTTGACAAATTTTCTAAAGTGGGCGTGGCCCACTTTTAAGGGAGGCATTTTTGAAAATTCGACTGGTCGTAACTTTTGAACTGATTAGGGTGGAACGATGAAATTTAGCGCAAAGCATACTAGTATCGTTGGGAGTATACCTGATGAAACTGGCAAAAATCGTTCTCCAACCACGCCCACTTTCGATATCGGAAATTGCGAAAGCCACCTAAATTGACATCATTCGGTAACGGAAATGGCTAACATGATATAGTTTGGTAGGATGAACCCCCTAGTCATTCTATTATGATTTCTTTATAAATTTTTAAAAGTAGGCCCGCTTTTCAGGAAGGCATATTTGAAAATTTCACGGGTCATAACTTTTAAACTGATTACGGTAGAACGATGAGATTGGTACGGTAGAACGATGAGATTGGTACAATGATTTTTTTTATAAATGGTTATATGTGGCCACGCCGACTTTCGATATGGAAAATGTCAAAAATCACATAAATTGACATAATTCGGTAAGGTAAATAGCTAAGATAGTAAAAACTTTAGGTAAATCCTCCTAGAGCCTATATCATTGTTATCCCGTTCTAAAAATTACCGCTGTTCGGCTCACCCGAACTTAGACTTCCTTACTTGTTCTTTTTTACCTTTGATAATTTACGGTTAACCAAACTCATCATTGCATTTTTATTTTAGGATTTGCATTCAGCATTAGTTAAACTATAATATAAACTAGTAAGGGAAGGGCTGTCTTCGGCTGTGCCGAAAGCCATCATACCTTTCATGAATTTCATTCACGTCTTTTAAACCTGTACAAACTGTAAACAATCACCCCTATTATGATTGTCAACATTGTCAAGAATAGTGTCAATGCCTCCGATTTGGTATTGCCGCCATCAAAGTCGATTAACTTTTGACAGCTGTTGATACTATTTTGGTATTGACGACAACAATAGTGATATTCTATTGACGGATGTCAACATAAAAATTGTCAACACCGTTTTTGGTGACGACAAGCGCGTAATTAAATATTCTGCTGTCAAAATTTGGTAAAATAATTCTTAACTATACCTTTTTACACATCTTATTCGTTTAGTTTTTATTTAGTTTTGGAAAATGGCAAGGTCTGAAACCGATTTAAATAACATTCCGGTTTCGGTTTCGGTTTTGCAACGTGTTTCGGTTTCGGTTCCGGTTTCGTTCTTAGGCATTTATCTCGGTTTCGGTTACGGTTTCGTTCCGGTTTCTGTTTCCAAATAAAAACGCGAACAAAATAAAATTTTCTATTAAAATACTCAAGTACCTACATATGTATCTTCGAAATAGGTCTAAATTTTCTTAACTTTTTCCTGCGGCCATCATGGAATTTCTCCAATATAATAATAAATTTTATTAACGCTATGCAAGGATGAAATTTCTTTATCAGATCTCATAAATTTTTTTCGATCGCTTCATTCAACTGTAGTCAAACTTCCACTTTCAGAAATTTTATACTGAGGTCCATGAAAGTTTTCAGGGTAGCTGTTTGTAAAGGAAAATACCTATGTATGTGCCCACAAAAGAAGTGAGACATTAAAAAATTCAAAACCGTTTGGGACCGGTTCCGGTTTTGAAACGGTTTCGGTTTCGTTCTTTTTCAGATCAAAATAACGGTTACGGTTTCGGTTTTGAAAAATGAATCGGGTTAATCGGTTACGGTTACGGTTTTGGTTTCGGTTTCAGTCCTTGGAAAATGGAAAGAAAAAGGAAAATAACAAACAACAACCAATTTTCGCAGCTTGCTTTGGAACTAAAACAAAATCCTGCGCTTGCAAAATAATTTTAAGTCGCAATGGCAGGATATTGCAAGTGCAATAAATGCTCTCGGTCCACCACTCAGGGATGGTGAGGGTAGCAAAAAGGTAAAAAGCAACTTATTTTTAAACTTATATGGTTTCAATTTTTGTGAATTTAAATGTTTGGAGGGATCTGATATGCAAGGTTAAAAGAAAGCTCGTGCACAACAAGCAGGAGGAGGAAGATACAAGCAATTTGTGCTGAGCCCATTGAAGGAGGAGGTTGCCAACCTTCTTCAATTCGGCAAGCAGTTTAATCCAAAAGGAATGCCTCAAGGTGTTCCCAAAAGTGGAAGTTCCATCAGTGTTGAAGAAGTGCTACGAGAAGATTCTCCAGCTTCTTCGGTAGATCATACAGTGATGGAGCTCGATGATACCACTGGGCTCAATATCACCGCCGGTAGTTATAGAAGATAGTCGAGCTCCAGTTAATGAAAATAATGCGGAGAGCCAAAATCTAAATGCTGAGCAGAATGCAGAATCTGTTCGCGCAAATAGACAGCGGTAGAATTTGTTGCAAAACCACACAGAAATAGAGCGAGCAAAACTAAGCTATCGCAAAGGCAGCATGAATGACAGATGTATATATCGTCACCATAATTCACAAAGGCCCTAACTAACATACAAAAAATTTTACAGGAGGAGCAAAAAAACAAAAATTTTTTTACATTGAACGCATGGAAAGATAGCTTTGTAAATTTGGAATATATCCGTTATTACTGCTAGTAACTATTAAAAATTTGTAGTGAGTGTGTATTTTACTATACCATACTTAAATATGTGAAAAAGTCATTTTCGGAATTTTTTAATGTAATGCACTTTTACCAAAACCTGAACGATGGTGAAAATTAAAAAAACAGGAGATCCACGGAAGGAGCGTTCAATATCAAAAGCTAAATTTCTAGTAATGATATTTTTCAAAATATATTGCATTGGGGTAGGAAGCGCCGCCGGCGAAATTTAAATTTTTTAATATGATATGAATTTAAAATATTTTTTAGTAGAATTTTCAAATTTACTTTAAAAGCACCGCAGGCGAGAATTTGGAATAAAGTATAGCGCGATTTTTAATTTCAAATTTAAATTTTTTAGTTGATACAAATTGCCCGAATTTTAATTCAAAATTTTATTTTATATGGATATGATTTTGAAAAGAATATAAAAAAGCAACACAGCGAAAATTTGAAAATAGCGCGATTTCTAATTCCTTTTTATTATAAAATGAATTCAAAAATTTGGAATAAAAAGTTTCGGGATTTTTAATTCCTAGAGGCAATTCCTAAATAGAGGCAAATTTATTACTAATAAATTTACAAAGTTGTGTGCGGTTCAGCGATGCATCGGACGACATACTTGACTCCTATACATACTTGTGAATAATATTTTATAATATCTCAAAAGCTGTGATTTGGAAAAGGCAATCATTATTTTATTTCTATTAGCAATTGGAATTAGGGCCATGTGCCTTTATTTATCAAACTAATTGGAAATAAAAACAATTGGCGTTATTGCGTAGGACTCCGTTGCACCCACCGGTGTTTCCTGCCACTGTACAGGTTGTAAGAAATTTCAACTTATTTAAAAAAGAAGTTAAGCTGTATCCATTTGGTTATAATCACTACGAACTAGAAATGATGATGGGGACAATAAACCGTACTTACCATAGAAACTGAAATTTTTACTGTTATTATTTTTTACCTTTGCTAATCTACGGTTAACCAAACTCATCACTACATTTTTATTTTAGGATTTGCATTTAACACTATGTTACTTACTTACTTAAAATAGCCTTTAACCGCCTAGGCGATTTTGGCCGTCCAACATGTTACGCCAGTCTGTTCTTTGTTGAGCCAACTGGCGCCAATTAGAGACACCGCGTGCTCGCAGGTCTGCCTGTACTTGGTCCTGCCATCGAAGTGGTGGTCTCCCTCTGCCTCTACTTCCACCGGCGGGTGCCGATAAAAATACCTTCCGGGCCGGAGCGTCCTCGTTCATTCGCACCACGTGTCCTTGCCAGCGGAGCCGCTGGGTTTTAATTCGCTGAACTATGTCCACGTCTGCGTAAAGCTCATACAGCTCTTCATTATATCTTCTTCGGTACTCGCCGTCGCCAACTTTTAGGGGTCCATAAATCTTTCGAAAAATTTTTCTCTCGAATACTCCCAGAGCCGCCTCATCAGATGCTGCTAGTATCCATGCTTCTGCACCATATAGCAGGACGGGTACGATAAGTGACTTATAGAGTGTTGTTTTTGTTCGTCGAGAGAAGACTTTACTTCTAAATTGCCTACTCAGCCCAAAGTAGCATTTGCTTGCAAGAGTTATCCTTCTATGGATTTCCAGGCTTACATTGTTGTTGGTAGTAATGTTGCTTCCCAGGTATACAAAGTCCCTTACTATCTCGAAATTATTGCTGGCAACAGTGGCGTGGTTGCCAAGGCGCAAATGCGCTGACTCTTTGCTTGATGCCAGCAGGTACTTCGTTTTACCTTCGTTCACCACCAAACCCATTTTTTCCGCTTCCTTTTCTAACGCAGAGTTACGGCGCGGTTGTTGATGCCAATGATGTCGATGTCGTCGGCACACGCCAACAGTTGTACGCTCTTGTAATATATTGTTCCAGCGCGGTTAAGTTCTGCAGCTAGTATTATTTTCTCCAGCATTAAATTAAAGAAATCGCACGATAGGGGGTCGCTCTGCCTGAAACCTCGTTTAGTTTCGAACGGCTCGGAGAGGTCCTTCTCAATTCTAACCGAGCTGGAGGTGTTGTTCAGAGTCATTTTGCACAGCCGTATAAGTTTTGCTGGGAAACCAAAATCAGACATAGCGGCTTATGGGCAACTCCTTTTCGTTTCTTTCCAAGATTTGGCGTATTGTAAAAATCTGGTCAATGGTAGATTTACCAGGTCTGAAGCCACACTGATAAGGTCCAATCAGTTAGTTTACGTCAGGCTTCAGTCTTTCGCACAATACGCTTGCGATACTCAAAAGGCTGATTCCACGATAGTTTACGCAGTTTGCGGAATCACCCTTCTTATGGATTGGGCTGAGAACACTTAGATTCCAATCTTCAGGAATGCATTCATCCGACCACATTCTGCACAAGAGCTGGTGCATACACCTTACCAACTCCTCGCCGCCGCATTTGAATAGCTCAACGGGCAGGCCATCAGCACCCGCCGCTTTATTGTTTTTTAGCCATGATATAGCTATTCGCACATCGTTATAGTCGGGTTGTGGAACTTCGATTCCATCGTCTTCGATTGTGGGGTCAGGTTCGTCCTTTTCTCTGGATTGTTGCTCTGTTCCTCCGTTTAGAAGGGCAGAGAAGAGATCCCTCCATAACCCTAGTACTCTCTGAACATCTGTCACCAGGTCGCTGTTGTCATTTTTACAGGAGTTTTCCCGGGGTTAAATCCTTCCGTCATTCGTCGAATTCATTGATAAAATTTTCGGGAGCTTCTTCTGCTGGCTAGCATTTCAAGCTCTTCGACTTTATGCTTTTCCGCTTCCCTTTTCTTCGCCCGGAAAAGCCGTCTCGCTTCCCTCTTCATCTAGTAGTGTTCACACACGCTCCTCGTTGCTTTCGCTTTTAACGTTGCCTTATAGGGGCCGTTCTTTCTTTTCATTGCGTCTTTGCACTCTCTTTCATCGTGCCAGCTGTTTTTTCGTATTTGCGTAATCCAATTACTTCTTCGGCTGCGGTACGAAGTGATCCGGAGATATGCTCCCACTGCTCGTGCACTCCGCTGGGTTGAATTGTGCTCTCAGAGAGCAGGTGCGCGAGTCGTTATGCGAAATCATTGGCTGTCTGTTGTGACTGCAGCTTTTCGACGTCCAGGTTTCCTTGCGTTTTTTGTGGTGCCTCTTTCGTTGTACTTAGGCGAGTACGAATCTTGGCTGCTACCAAGTAGTGATCGGAGTCGATGTTTGGACCCCGCATCGTACGTACGTCCATAACACTGGAAGCATGCCGTCCGTCTATCACAAAGTGATCGATCTGATTGCGTGTTACTATGTTATGTTCGGCTGTGCCGAAAGCCATCATACCTTTCATGAATTTGATTCACGTATTTTAAACCTGTACAAACTGTAAACAATCACCCCTATTTAGGGTTGCCAGACGTCCTTCTTTTTATTGCAATGTCCTTCCCTGTCCTTCCAAACGAAAAAGTGTAGAAATATCCTTCGTTTTAAGTTTTGCCCTTCTTTTTCCTTTTTTTGGTAGGGCCTTGAGATTAGTATCTAGTTATACTAAAATGAAATGAGCTACAAAACAGCATACTCCAAAAAATCTGAAAACTGTTTGATGAAATTCGTCAAGTTTCAAGTGCAAAATATCATCTATATTTTGATGAAAAATTATAGAAATTTTTATAAACCATAAGCATTTCTCAAAGTTTTGAAAAAATTTCATAAGTGTCAAATACGGTTCTACCATTAAAGCGGGTATTACACGATATTCTTTGTGAGATGTATATGTCACTTTATGGTGTGGATACAAATACAAACCGTGTAAACGCAAAAGAGAAATGTCGTCTGACAAATCATATGTACGAACATAAGCAATAGAATGGTTTCTATTTCCATCTGACCTAGCACGTAAACGCAAAACAAATTAATTAATTTTACACACATATGAGTACACATGGATCGAAAACGTGACAGGTACATATGACAATACACATCGTGTATAACAGCATTAAGGTATTTGTATGATGGCCGTTAGCAATGTTATGGGATTAGTCCAAACGCAAAACATTCAATAACTCATTACACCAAACAGTTGACTAGTGCCACTTTACTCTCAAAAGTAAAGGCTGATTCACACGGGTCGATTTTTGTCGTTCCACTGCTTACCACTTTCAAATAAAAAGTGTGGATCGATCGAATTGCCATTTACACGGTGGAACGACTAATAATCGACCAGAAAATCGACTCGTGTAAATGAGCCTTAACTGATCAGTGTATATTGATTTTTGTTTAATTAGTACCTAATAATACTTGTAATAATACTTGTTTGTACCTAAAATATGTAGGTATGAAAACGATCTCAAATATGAGAATGACATAAAAAAAATTTCAGGAGAAGCAAAAAAACAATTATTTTTTACATTGAATGCATGCAAATATAGCCTTTTAAATTTGGAAAATCTCCGTTATTACTGCTAGTAACTCCTTAAAATTTGAAGTGAGTGTGTATTTTACTATATCATACTTAAATTATGTGAAAAAGCAATTTTCGAAAATAGGGCCTTTGTGCATTAAGGTAAAGAAATGTATGTTCACTTTTTGTTAAAAACAATAAATTTTCCACAAAAAAAACGTCCTTTTTTTTCTATCGAAATAAAAATTTCCTTCTTTTTTTACTTTAGAATGTGGCAACCCTACCCCTATTACGGTTATCAACATTGTCAAAAATAGTGTCGATGCCTCCGAATTGGTATTGCCGCCATCAAAGTCGATAACCTTTGACAGCTGTTGATACTATTTTGGTATTGACAAGAACAATAGTGATACTCTATTGACGGGTGTTAACATAAAAATTGTCAACACAGTTTTTGGTGACGACAAGCGCGCATTTAAATATTCTGCTGTAAAAATTAGGTAAAATAATTCTGAACTATACCTTTTTACACATTTTATTCGTTTAATTTTTATTTCATTTAGGAAAATGGAAAGAAAAATGAAAATAACAAACAACAACCAATTTTCGCAGCTTGCTTTGGAACTAATACAAATTCCTGCGCTTGCAAAAGGCTTTTCCAAACGGACAGTTCCCAATAATTTTAAGTCGCAATGGCAGGATATTGCAAGTGCAAACAATGCTCTCAGTCCAACAGTCAGGGATGGTGAGGCTAGGCAAAAGGTAAAAAGCAACTTATTTTTAAACTTATATGGTTTAACTTTTTGTGAATTTAAAGGTTTGGAGGGATCTGAAATGCAAGATTGAAAGAAAGCTCGTGCACAACAAGCAGGAGGAGGAAGATACAAGCAATTTGTAATGAGCCCATTGGAGGAGGGGGTTGCCAACCTTCTTCAATTCGACAAGCAGCTTAACCCGAAAGGAATGCCTCAAAGTGTTCCCAAAAGTGGAAGTTCCATGAGTGTTGCAGAAGTGCTACAGGAAGTGCTACGATAAGATTCTCCAGCTTCTTCGGTAGATCATACAGTGATGGAGTTCGATGATACCACTGGGCTCAACACCACCGCCGGTAGTGTTTCTGTAGAAGATAGTCGAGCTCCAGTTAATGAAAATACTGCGGAGGACCAAAATTTAAATGCTGGGCAGAATGCAGAGTGTGTTCGCGCAAATAGACAGCGGCAGAATTTGTTGCAAAACCACACTGAAATGCAAGAGGAGTTGCTGACACGAATTTCGACAACCCTTGCGGTAATTGGGAACAATATAAATTCAATGGAGAACACTCAGTATGACTCATTTGATAAGCTCTTAGAAATAGAGCGAGAAAAACTAAAGCTATCGCAAAGGCAGCATGAAAGAGAAGAGAATATGTACCGAACAGAAATGAGACTGAAAAAGGTTAAACTAGATATAAAAGAGGCTCAACTAGAATTATTAACAATTAGGAAAAATAAGAAAGCTGACTAACAGATGTATATATCGTCACCTTAATTCACAAAGGCCCTAATTGACATAAAAAAAAATGTTACAGGAGAAGAACAAAAACAAACTTTTTGAAGTTAACTTCTAAGGCGGCGACATGAAGTTTTGATTGAGAGTAAAATTTGAGAAAATGGATGACGCTGAAACGGAAGTTATGGCACGGAAATAGAAATTGTAGCCGACTTTCAGGCCTAGGCGTTTTTCTTATATCTCGGGAATCGCTCAACCGATTTGGATAAAATTTGGCATTATAGATAGTATGATTCATTATAAGATTATATGCGTGGATGTTGCCACTTGGGGCGGTTTGAATAAAGTTTGGCATTGTAGATAGTATGGTTCATTCTAAGATTATATGCGTGGGTGTTGCCACTAGGGGTGGTTCACAGGGTTGCCACCTATCTCAATTTTTTTTAAATATTGAGGAAGATATGCCAATATGGGTATCAAATGAAAGGTATTTTCGACCGTATTCCAAATACGTAAATCTCAAGCAGGATTGTCACCTAGAGTTGCCACCTAACCGCATTTTATTTATTTTTATTAAATCTCGGGAACCGCTTGACCGATGTGGATAAAATTTGGCATTATAGATAGTATGATTCATTATAAGATTATGTGCGTGGGTGTTGCCACTTGGGGCGGTTCACATGGTTGCCAAATGTCTAACTTTTTTTTAAATATTGAGCATTATATGCCAATATGGGTATCAAATGAAAGGTATTTTCGAACGTATTCCAAATATGGAAATCTCAAGCAGGGTTGCCACCTATGGCTGCCACCTAACCGCATTTTATTTATTATTCATTATAAGATTACATGCGTGGGTGTTGCCACTTGGGGCGGTTCACAGGGTTGCCACCTATCTCATTTTTTTTTAAATATTGAGCAGAATATGCCAATATGGGTATCAAATTAAAGGTATTTTCGCCCGTACTGCAAATATGTAAATCTCAAGAAGGGTTGCCACCTAACCGCATTTTATTTATTTTTCTCTATATCTCGGGAACCGCTCGACCGATTTGGATAGAGTTTCGCATTATAGATAGTATGATTCATTCTAAGATTATATGCGTGGGTGTCGATCGCACTTCAGATATGACAATTTCTAGCAGGGTTGCCAGCTATGGTTGCCCCCAAACCGTATTTTATTTATTTTTCCTTATATCTCGGGAACCGCTTTACCGTTTTGTATTGAATTTGGCATTATTAGTAGTAGTTCATTCTAAGACTATATACATGGCTGTTGCCACTTGGGACGGTTCAAAGGGTTACCACCTATCTATTTTTTTTTTAATATTGAGCAAGATATGCCTATATGGGTATCAAGTGAAAGGTATTTGCGACCCTGTTCCAAATATTTAAATTGCAAGCAGGCTTTCCACCTAGTCTTCCTATCTTTCTTCGTACAACTCCCTTTCCTATCTCCCTCCCTTTTCCTCTTCATTTCCCTCTTTCCTTCTACCACGGCCCTCTTCCTCTATATCCCATTCGTATTGGCCCCTGTTAATTTAGGCCTAATTCTACACATGTACCAAATTTTAAGGAAAACGCACCATATATATAAGGTATTTTCGAATGGATGTCGTTATTTCTGAACTTAAGAAGTTAACTTCTTTCACGCGTACTGGCTGCACGCGGTTTTTTTTTTACATTGAACTCATGCCAAGATAGCTTTGTAAATTTGGAAAATCTTCGTTATTAATACTAGTAACTACTAAAAATTTGTAGTGAGTGTGTATTTTACTATATCATACTTAAATATGTGAAAAAGTCATTTTCGAAAAATGTGTCAATTAGGGCCTTTGTGAATTAAGGTAACGATATAGTTTTATATTGAATTTATTTATGTTTTATGTTGAATTAATTTTTTTAATTTGAATTGAACTAATCGGTTATTGAAGACATCAGAGAGACTGAATTTGTGTAGTATTTATACACACTTAATTTTTATAACCACTCGTTTCGGACTGGTCGAACTTCAAAGTTTGAAAACCGTTATTTTTAGGCTTACCCCATTATAGCTGTACAAATGTTTCTATTAGAGATATCCCTACATGCAATACGGCATTTTAAATGTAAAAGAGAGTAGTTTCTTTAAAAGTAAATAATGAATCCTCTTCAAAGTTGGTCGCCTTGCCGCGGCGAAGGGGCTTAAGCGGCGGCCCATGGCATCCTTCCCACGACGGAACCACGGACCGCGGTGAACTAAGAGGAAGGCCTATCATTCGCTTCATCCATGGGGTGTGGTGGACAAGCCCAACGGTCTCGTCACAACCCTCCCCTCGTGGATGTGGAGGATGGTAGGATAGACGCACCTACACCTTTTTGCGGTAACCCGAGGTATCCCCCCAATGGGGGAACCACGGGCTGCGGCAAAAAACTAATAGGAAAGCCTTCTACTGGTTTCATCCTTTGGGCTGGAGCAGACAGCCCTAGCGGTCTGTCGACCCCCACCCCGTGGATGAGGCGAGTGTTAGGATTGCCGCAAAAAACCACCCTAATCCAAGGTGTCAAGGTACCCGTGCCGATGGATGAATGGTCAGAGGGCGGCTATTGAATTTCTGATCGCGAACGGTCCCCTCCGATGCCCGGGCAAGGTCGGTTGTATAAGTGCCTTCTCTACGCATACCGGCTCTGCGGACGAGTGACCAACCCCTTCCGGCTTACTCGTGGGACCAAAACATGGATAACAACAAAAATACAAACAAACTAATGAAAACAAAAGACGCAGACGAACACATGGACGTACCGACTCCCTTGACGGACACGGACCTGACAGCAACGACAAAAACGACGGCTATGACAAACGCGACGACTTCGACAAGCCTCTACAGGCAACCGTTGCCGGAAGCGACGGAGTCTGAAGAGGAGACCCTTCTCGCCTCCAGTCAGGAGACGATTATGAGTGCTTGCGGTGGTACCAACCATAGTACACCGAAAGCACAAGCAGCTACAACAGCAGCAAAAATCCAGTTGGGTACCAACCAAAGTACCCTAGGACCAACTTCCGACCCTAAGGCGGCTGGCGGCGCCAACCAAAGTGCACCTGCGGCCAAGGGTAGGAAGAAAAAGTAAACAGAAGGTCAGACAAGGCGTAATAGGTACCAGCGGGCGCTGTTTATGCTTGGAAAAATAAAAAACGGCGAGGCAGCCTCCGGTACCAAAGACGCCGAATACTACAAAACTGCGGTGGAGGAGTACGAGAACTTCCAAAAGAAGAATCCGGCCCCTCCACGCAAGCAGGACGCTTCTCAAAAGAGAAACCGTTCCAACCAAGACAGCCAAGAAGCGGAACCGAAGAAGTCCAAACGGGCGGAAACGGTCCACACTACAGCCAGACACTATAATGAGGTTGCCAGGGATAACTTGCATGTGGCTATTGTGGATGTAAACAGTAGGTCGCCGGCAACAGTTCAGCAGAACTGGGTGCAGATCGAGGTCAGGCTGTCAAAGCTGGCCATGAGGCATGTGCGCGACAAGCCGACCGGTCCCCTCCCAGTGTTTGACTCCTCCGAGAGCCTCCGTGGATATAGGGTCATCAAATGCGCTGATCAGGCCTCGCTGGACTTCCTCTCGGGGTGTGTAGCACAAATTAGCGGAGAGGTCAACAACCTCCAGCTAAAGCTAACCCCCGCAGCGGAACTGCCAAAGAGGCCGCGGGCGCGCATTTGGCTACCACCTATGGATGACTCGGGGGAGGAATTGTTGTCGTACATAAAACTGTACAACAGCAGCATCCCAGCCATTGCAGACTGGCAGCTCATTAAAGAGGAAGAGCCGTCGAAGACCAGCAAACCGATTCTGGTCGCAATATGCGAAGAGTCCTTGGAGGCTCTGGCGAAGGCGGGCCACAAGGTAGCCATTGCCATTCGCATGGCCAAGGTTAAGGTCTTCCGCGGCGACACCACCCCAGATGAGGACGACCCTGAGGAAGTAGACGATGCAGGTCAGCTGCTGCAGGGTGTCCACATCCAAGATGGGGAGCACAACCAACAACCACAATAAATGCGTCCAGATTAATCTGCAGCACTCTATTTGTGCTACGGATAATCTGAAGGTCCTTCTAGCACAGGAGGACGTAGACAGCAGCTTCATACAAGAACCGTGGATCAACAAAGAGAGGATCATGGGGTTAAACATCAGCACTCATAATCTGTTCTACAAAACAGATGTAGGTAAGCCAAGATCATGCATTTTAATCAAAAAAAGTATAAAGGCTTTCCTATGTTCAAATTACAGTACATCAGACGTAACGGTGGTAAAGTTGGAAGGTGACGATATGCAGCCGGTCTTCGTCATTTCAGCCTACATGGCTCACGACAGGCCGGTCCCACCTACGGAACTCAAACACTTCCTGGATCACAACAAAAACCAAAACGTCGTTATCGGCAGCGACGCAAATGCAAGACACTCTATGTGGGGCAGTACTTCAATCAACGATAGAGGTGAGTCCCTTTTACACTATATTCTTAACTCGAACCTGAGCATCTGCAATAGGGGTTCTAAGCTAACTTTCTTTTTCCCTAGTTCGGATAGATTCCAGGGCTGGGAGGAGGTCCTCGATCTTACCCTGTCTTCGGATAATGGTTCAGCGCTGGTAAGTAACTGGGAGGTTTCAGACAAAGCCTCCCTATCTGACCATCGCTTGATCTTCTTCGACATAGGGTATGGTCCGGGTCGGCCTCTTCGGTACCGGAACCCACGAAGAACTAGATGGGACAAATTCGTCAAACTCTCCGAGAAATTCTTAACGCTAAGAGAGCCCTACCCTGACATCACCAGCCCGCAAGAGCTGGATGATGCAGTGGACAAACTGGAGCCACACTCTAGCAATATCGTATAACAAATCTACCCCTGTCAGCATTCTTAAGAAGAAATCTCCTCCGTGGTGGAACGGTGAGCTTAGGAATCTCAGAACAGCAGTAAGAAAAACATTCAACGTATGTTACGATACCAAAGATTGGCGGCCATATAGGGAAACGCTCAAAACCTACAAGAAAGCAGTAAGGAAGGCGAAGGCTCAATCCTGGCAAACCTTCTGCTCTACAATAGAAAACACCCGGGAAGCCTCCAGACTGAGCAAGATTCTGTCCAAAGAGCACGTAAATAATCTTTTCGTGAGAAAGGAAGATGGTTCTTGGGCGGACTCAGCGGAGGGATCCCTAATGAATAAACACTTCCGACCACACGCCAGTACTTGTACCCCAGGGTGGGGTCTCCGAGCCCCCCGAGGAATTACTGGCAATGTTGTTGGACAGGGAAAAGATTAGACTCGCAATTAACAGCTTCTCCCCATACAAATCTCCTGGACCCGACGGCGTCACTCCAGTGATGCTTCAGAAGCTAGGAGATAAAATGGTCCGCTGGTTGGCCAGGGTATTCAGGGCGAGTATCACTCTGACCTACATCCCGCGGAGCTGGAGGAGAGTTCACGTCATATTCCTCCCCAAAACGGGTAGGCGTTCGCATGAAAATGCCAACGACTACAGACCCATAAGCCTCACATCATGCATGTTGAAGACTCTGGAACGACTTCTGGATCTCCACATAAGATCAGTAATAACTGGGCCTATCCTTTCCGTTGCGCAACATGCGTACATGAAAGGCAAGTCAACGGAGACTGCGCTTCACGAAATCATAGGCACAGTTGAAAGATCGCTCCACTACAAACAATACACTTTAGCAGCCTTCTTAGATATAGAAGGGGCATTCAACAACATAGAAACAGGCGCAATTGTCAAATCCCTCCAAAAGGCTGGAATAGACAGCTATATTTGTGGATGGACGGAATCGATGCTAGAGAACAGACAGATAGAAGCGAACATGGGATCAGCCACAATAACTAGAACAGTGAGCAGGGGTACACCTCAGGGAGGTGTTCTTTCCCCACTACTGTGACGACGTTGCTATTGCAGTATCGGGACCGTTCCCCTCCGCTTAGCGAAATCTTGGAAAGGGCACTCCGGAAGCTACAGGCCTGGACCTCTGCTAGTGGTCTAGGCATCAACCCGAGTAAAACGGAACTAGTACTGTTTAGCAACAAAATCAAGATCCCTCAATTCCGTCTACCCTCGCTTAACGGCACTGAACTATCACTCTCCCAGAGTGTAAAATACCTCGGTGTCGAAATAGATAGCAAACTCAACTGGAAACTGAACGTTGAGAAATGAATAAACAAAGCATACATTGCCTTCTACTCCTGCAAAAGAATAGTAAGCAAGAACTGAGGTCTAAAACCAAAACTGATGATGTGGCTCTACACTGCAGTCATAAGACCCATACTATCGTATGCGGCATTAGTTTGGTGGCCGGCCCTAGACAAGCAGTACAACATCAATAACCTAAACAAGATACAACGAGCGGCATTCGGAGGCGTAACGGGCGCACTTAGATCCTGCCCGACAGACGCACTCAACATCATCTTAAACCAATTACCGCTACACATGCACATTCGTGTAATGGCCACAGGAGCAGCACTAAGGCTTACGGAGTCCGAGTGCTGGACTGCGAAACAGTATGGCCACAGCGGCATCCTAAACAGGTTCTCAAACGAAGACCTATCATCAGACTACCTCCCACCCTCCCTAAAATTCGACAAAAACTATGAAGTGCACTTCCCGTCAAGAGGCGAATGGAGAGATGGTAGCGCTTGTAAGCAGGGATTAATCTCTGTATTCATGGACGGGTCCAAAATGGACTGTGGCGTGGGAGCAGGGGTCTATTCTGAGCAATTGCAAGTCGCTCAGTCATACCGTCTCCCGGACTCGGCCAGCATCTTCCAAGCAGAAGTAGTTGGTAACGAAAAAGCCTGTGGACACCTAATAGGAGAGTCAATTGAAAGGAGGGAGGTGCGCATATACACAGACAGTCAAGCGGCGCTTATGGCGCTCGACTCGCCGATCACTTCCTCTAAGGCCGTCAGTCACTGCAAAGGGTCGCTTAGGGCAGCTGCAAACTCCGCGAAAATCACACTTGTCTGGGTTCCGGGTCACAGGAACATTGTGGGCAATGAGAAAGCGGATGTACTGCCAAAGACAAGGGCTTCAGCAGACAACTTAGATGTAGTTAGTGTGCGTCGCCCACTCACAGCAATCAAAAGTGGCATACACAACAAATACAAGGCCATGGCCATTCGTAGGTGGTACTCCTCGGATAGCTGTAGGATTGCCAAACAAACTTGGCCTGAATACAACAAAAGTAGAACTGAGAGCCTGCTATGCAGATCTAGGAAGGAGATATTAACTTAGACGCGTCAAACGCCCGCTTCGCTAATTCGTCCACTTCGCAATCTATATCTTCCGATGTATCCTCCTCGAACTGCAGTTCGTTGGCGTATCGTCGTGGAATGGAACGTGTATTTCCTGTTGATTGCAAATTGTTCGGCTTCTTAATTTTATGACACGTTCCACTGACCGTCGGTATCTCCAGTAGCAATCTTTCGTATGGTGCGTGAACAGGCTTTGTACGTGTTAGAAAAGCAAATTATAATTACCACCGAGTGTATCGATGACCTGGCACTCGATGCGATAAATAAAACTATCTACCGACAATCGTGCAGATCCGTCGAAAGTAACTGCCCAGTTCGAAATTCGTTGAGCTACTCGACCAGAATTCGGTACACTTGACATATCGCTAAATCGAAACTGATCAATCGCATGATTGAAGGTTTGGTTGGAGTTGTTGGGCAAGTGAGGTATGTCCCTAGGCCAGAATCCCGTCGAATTGTTGTTCGGTGGACCTATTGGGACATGGTTAGTCTGTGGGCTATGATTATCCACGGGGTGAGCTGCTGGTGCACCTGGATTTTCCCTATTCAAGTTTATTCTAGCTAAGACATTGGCAAGGGTACCTTCAAGCCTCTGGTCAATCAGGTGTGCTACTATGCTCTCAAGGGTTTCATGGCAGATTGCACAGTCATTGTTCCGTGCCTGACCCTGACTATACGCCATTGTAGGAAGAAACAAAACTAAACCAAAGAAAGCCAACCTTATACGTGGAAGAAGAAGACAGCCCAAGGATGTAGCAGTGAAACTTTCCCGGAGGCCAACTACCTAAACACTCCCAAAAAAAATTTCACACGAAAATGATTCGTTATTTAAACCCAAATCTAGTAACCAAAAGATCCAAGTTGATAACTTCTAGAATCTTAAATTCCAAGAAAACTAGTTCCCGATGGGATGAACTTAAGTCTACTGGTCTAATGTTTGCTGTAAACCAACTAAAACCAAATGGTCAAAACTAGTAGTTTTTTTTTTAAGAAAAAATATATAAACTAAATTTCAACAAAAAAATTATCTACTAAAGCGGGCTACTCACCTGCCAAGAAATGTCAAACTCCATATAAAAGAACGCTCAAGAACTGGTCAAGAAATGTTTTCACACGTCAAATTTTCTTGAGCCAATACTCAGCTCATAAAAAAAATACTACAATTTTCGATGGTTGGCAACGCCGGTTTACCACAAGAAATAAATATGCTCGTATATATTTCTTGAGGTAAACGTGCAGATTTACAGCAAATGTGAGTACATATTTCGCTACACATGTTTTATACATTTTTATAATGGTAATTTTCAATAAAACGGAAAATTTTGTAAACGTCAAAATTTCATGAGCAGGCATAAGGAATATATGCTCGTTTTTTTCTTGAGGCATTTCTTGGCAGGTGAATAGCCCTCTTAAGCAACGGGTCAAAGCCAAAAAAAAAAAAAGTTTTGGAAATTTATGTGCTTAATATATATATATAGTTAAATGGGAAGTATCTATGCACTTGCAGTCATAGTCGATATATGTGTTTAAATTTTGGTATAATTAAATCCAGTGTGCAAAAAAAAAACTATATATAATTAGATATAATAGCTATCATCAGCTGCTATTTTAGGGTAATTTTGGTATTTGTAAAATCGCAAAAAAAATTTTCATTGATCAAGATCTGCACAAAAAAAACCCTACTATCAAAGCTCGAAGCAAGAAAAAATCAAAATATCGCAAATTATAGCAGCAAGAAATATGCAAAAAGGATTGGTCTGACTTCCGTGATGTGTGGCAGTCAGTTTGGCAGGGTTAGTCCAGGTCAAATAATCGTGGCTTTCGAAGCTTCCGGCTCAGGAAAAAAATAAAAATTATAGGGAGAAAGTTAACAGCAAAAGGTTAGGACTCAAGATTTGCGTTTGCAGGAAATTCTGAAATTGTAGAAAAAAAACGCTATCGGATGGTTAGCTGGCATAAAGTCAAACTAAAACCACAGTTCCAATTAGTGTCTTTATCCGTACATAACAAATTTGAAAATTATAAGTGTAAGTAATTGTTTTACCAATAGAGGTTAATTACTTTGTGATAATAAATGACACGTGTTTTATTAAAGAAGGTTGAAATACAAGTGTGTTTTTATATGTTACATATGTTACATGAAAATGTCAAAAGCAATGATATTGATGTTAGGTGTGTTCCAGTAGTGTTATGAGTGGGTGCGTTCCTGTCATCCCTCTTTTTCAGCGATATCTGGCAGGTGGTTTAATCTCACGTCCACTGCGAGTTCTATTTGGCCGGGAGCCTCCAACATAACATGGGTTGGCGATTGTGGCGCTTGCTGATGTGAAGCAGTTTTGTTTGGTGGCTGAATTGGAATTGGAGGATTTGGATTTTCCCGCTCGGTAGTTGTTGTGTTAAATGATGATGATGTAGGATTTTCCTGTTCTGTGTTTGGAACGTCAGATGATTCTGTGGGATTGGCAGTGGGAGGTGACGAGGTTGGTTTTAGGCGCCAAGCGTTTCTCGGTTTTCACGGTGTACGAGCGGTGCCCTTCAGGTCTTACAATGCAGGCTGGGACCCAGTTGCGGTGGTTTTGTCTGAGTAGCACTTTTTCTTCTGCTCTGTATTCTCTGCTTGGTCTTTTTTCCTTGTCTGCCATTCTTTTTTCGTTTTCCTTTAGTTTTGTTAGTTTGGAGTTAACGTTTTTTACGATCTTTGGTTTGAGTAATTTTTCGTTCGTAGGTAATAAGGTTTTAGTTCTTCTACTAAAAAGTCTTTGAAGTGGAGAGCCCAAGTCCAAGCGTGGTGTATTGCGATGATGTAGCAATGCTAACTGAACATCTGTTTCGCTCTCGATGCATTTTTTCATTAAGTTTTTAGCTTCTTGGACGTAGCGTTCCGCCAATCCATTGGATCTGGGAAAATGAATGTTCGAAATTCCATGCCTTTTGGAATGATTTAAATTCGTTGCAGCTAAATTGCTTACCACCATCTGGTAGGAGTAGGTCTGGTATGCCGAAGGTTGCAAACCATGATTTAAGTTCTTTAATCACATTGAAGCTGGTAATACCATTTAGCTGTTTGAAGTCAAAGTATCCCGAGTAGCCGTCTGCTACGACAAGGTAATCGTTTCCTTTAAGATGAAAGATATCAGTAGCAACTGTGCTCCAGGGGCGTTGTGGTGCAGGCTGTAGGCTAATGGGATCCATTGGATTGTTTTTTTGTACTTTGTTGCATGCTTTGCAAGCTTTCGTTAATTCTGTTAGATCCTTTGACATGCTGGGCCAAAATACGTGATCGCGGGCCAATTTTACCGTCCCTTGTACGCCTTTGTGACTGAGATGACATTGCTTCATGACCAGAGGCACTGTTACGGCGTGTTCCAAAGTCGGTCGCGCTCGTAATAAATTGTGAAAAAGAAATAAAGAATACCGGTTGAATTAATACTCGTTATAATTTAATCGTTCTCAAGAAATGTAAACAATATAAATACACAAGTAAATGGAATTCAATTATTTACAAGAGTGAAACGCAAAGGTATAATAAGTTAAATGGAATGTTGTGCAAGATGTACATTAAAGAATTATGTGTAGAAAATAATTACCTTCGGCTGGTTTGGTTGCTGGCGGTTTTCGTGGCGGTCAGCTTGGCGGTTGCTACAAAAGTAAAAGTAGTAGGCCGAACTTGGCTCGCGGTCACCGTCGAATACTAGCTTTTTTTGCTGTTATCCGGCGGCGTAAACCCGGTTGGCGGCGAAACATCGCAACGAAGAAAAATATAGTGATGTATAGTGAAATACGAGGGTGAGCAGAAATATTTAGGCTTGCGGCCCCCTTGCGGTAAGCAATCTCTAAACCCGTCCGCCAACAGCCAAATTCCAGGAAGGGGAATTAATGACTTAAAATTAAATGAACTCCTCGTAGCCGCATCTACTTCCGGTGGGTCCTGTGGATGAGATGAAAGGATTAGTAAAAATGAACGTGGGTTAATTTTGGTGCACTTTACTTATTTAATTGCTCATTGCTGGTGAGCCCCAGATATAATTAAGCCGAAAATTGTGGCTTGCGTCAGGAGCCCGTTCAGGGTGGACGTTGGCGTTCCACTGACCAATAGATCGGCGTAGACGTCAGCGCCAAGTGTGAGCCGGACTGGTGAAGACCGGTGGAAGTCTGGATCCGCCAGTTTCAGGAATTGAAATGACGTTGCTACGGACGGATCCAGCGTTTTCGTCGGGCTGAGGCGTGAATATTGAGCCACGACTGTAGCCTGTGTCGTTATTTCCTTAGCTGTCCCATATCGACCACGTAACTTCATGGTAGCTTTCGTGCTATAGGCTGTACCAGTACGTTCTAAGCCGAGATCCTTTGCTAGATGAGCGTTAATGATTGACATCGGGGCGCAATTATCTATAAGCGCGCGCACCGGGTGGAGTTTCCCGCCGACGACTAAGCGGACGATCGCTGTTGGGGCGATGGCAAAGAAGGCTCGCGTAATGGTTGTCGCTAGCGGGGCCTGTAGCAGGCGACCTGATCTAAAGCCCGACGATGTGTGTCGACGGATCGCGAGGGTGGTGTCTTGAGCGCGTGGATTATATGGGCCCGTCCTAGCAGACGAACGCCGGGACGAGCGGAACGGACGCGGTTCCGCGTCGCCATGGCGACCTCTACGAGGACGGTGCGATGGGCGGAGAGGACGTGTCTCCGCGCCATCTCCGGTTTGTAGTTTGGTAGGTCTTTCGTGGTGCAGTAGTGGCCGGAAACGTCGCAGGTCCATACCGCCTGATGGCGCCTCCTCGACTGCCGTTGGGTCCTCCCTTCTGGATATCTCTTCCTCAGCGACCTGCTCTGCCCATGAAAGTGTGTGTTCTGCCACGTGTATGGATAGCGCTCCATCAGAGCTGATGTCATCACTGTCGTCGTATGTTGGTGGCGCGTCATCAGTATGCGTGGATGTGTGGTGCTGCTCGTTGCAACGGTGGCAACGAGCTTTACTCGTACAGGTTCTTCTTTCGTGAAACGGCGATAAACAATTTGTGCAGTAGCGCGCATCTAGAACCACCCTTAGTCGCTCTACGTTAGACATAGCTCTATAGATTGGGCACAGGCGTATGCTGTGCGACTTTTTGCATAATCGGCACGGGATAGTAAATTGAGTTACGCGTGACTCCGTTTTGACCCGCTTGAAGGTGACGCCAGTCATTCTGAAAGTTGTATTTCGTTGAAAATATGCTAGCGGAATTGGTGGGTTAGGTTTCCCTAGGGTCAAATATTAGGTTCTGGTTTGGCTTATTCGACACGTTGGGGATTCAAATCTTTAAATTGAACCTTTTCCTAATTTTGCATCAACTTTCGGATGATATTGGTATTTTTGGGTATTTTGCTGTTATTTATGTATTTTTGGGGTATTTTGGACATTTTTGTCCATTTCCTGCCACCCAAGGGAACAGGAAGAAGTAGTATTGAAACTTAATTAGGTGCCGAGACTTCATAAAACAAGCGTCCTTCGAGGTAGAATTTTGGCCATGCATTGTACGAAATTCATCATTTTGTACTTAAATTTGTCACATATTATGTCTGACGTGCAGTTCTTAGTTCAGTGTGAACCTAGATTTGTATGGAAGACAAACGCCAACTTTGCAATTTTTCGCCAAATTTACCAGATTGGGTGCGGTGTAAATGTACTATTATACTTCATTGCCCAAATTTGGTGTGGTGTAAATGTACTATTACACTTCGTTTACCAATTTTGATGCGGTGTGAAAGGGAAAATACCGAACACTCAAGGGGCTCACCTTATTAATTTTTACTAAATTTTCCTAATTTCGGATTATGTGGTGCCAAGTAGCCATTCCGATCTGGCAGCATTTATTAAGTGCCAACTTGACATTTCTCACTCGCTGAATACACACCTGAATGAAAATGACTTCAATGGGAAAATTTCGGTAAGTGTGGTGTGAAATTTTACAATAATTAATGATTTTTGGCAATAATGTTGTTTTCTTTATTTTCAGGGGATCGCAGCATGAAATGGAAAGGAACTTTGAGGAGTTGGAAGCCTTCGCTTTCCAGCTAAGATTGCTCAGCGCGAATTGCTTCGAAATGCCTCCGATGCTTTGGATAAAATACGCTATGAGTCACTTACTGACCCCACAAAATTGGACGGTGGCATATCAAGCTGATACCCAACAAAACCGCTGGCCCCTTGACCTCGATGGATGCTGAGATAGGTATGACCAAAACTGATGTGATCAACAATTTGGGTACAATTGCCAAATCTGGTACAAAAGCGTTCATGGAGGCGCTGCAGGTTGGCGCCGACGCCTCCATGATTGGTCAATTTGATGTGGCTGATATTGACAAGAAGGTAAGGCCGTACATTTCAAATCGTACCTGATACTCAGCCCGCTGCTTCGAATATTGGCTGGTAACCGGTACACGTTTGTGCGCTCCCAGCTGTATGGGCAACAGGTTATCCAATTTCGTAGTTTCCTAGCATTCCTGATTATTTTCAAGACCTATACTAATCTCTTGAATTTTCAGGCACCTATGGCAGTCTCTGCTCCAGAAAAAGGGAAAATCTTTGAAGACATTGGGAATTTTGCTGTCGCGTTTCGAGTAATTTCCAGGTTAGCTAGAGATCGGAAACTCGACTCAATTGTCCGAACCTGGTTGCAACGATGCGATCCATCATCCATGAAATTCCGGTATGTAGCCCACGTAAATTTTATCGGGCAGTTCATCCTCCTGTTAAATAAAGGGCATATGAACTGGCTGTTAACCTGACAGTGAACTTTGACGTTAACAGGCAGTCGAGAAATCCGCCCTAAGCCCTTTAAACTTAGGAATCACCAAAACTAAAATACAATAAAAAAGCTGATACACAAGACATGAGGTTTGTTTACTGACCAAAATAAAGTTCAGAGCAGGTTAGAGCAGAGCAGAGCAGGGCAGCTGACAAAATAGAAATAGAGCAACTCAGAGCAGAAATGCCATGAACCACTAGAATCTCGATAGTTCCTTTTTAATTGGTTTTTTTTTGTTTTAATCTTCAAAATTAATTCAGATTCACGTTTACAAAAATATTGATTTTCTTGCAAGCTAATTTTTTGAAGTTTTCAAAAATTTATTTTTTAGAGCAGAAATTTGTGATCTGGATTACTCTAGTTTTGTTTTGAGCGTACTCATGAAACAAAAGATAGAGCAACCTAGAGCAAGAAAATTGTTCGTTGAACACAAGTTTGTGAAATATATCAATCTGGCGTAAGCTAGAGCAGCCCAATAAACAAACCTATGGTTTCGGTGTTTTTGGTTTTGACATTTTTGTCATACCAATTGTAGTCATTTTTTTTTTTGGATTTGAAAATTTAAAGGTGGAGTGCACGTTTCCCACATGGAAGTTCGGATATCGACAAACCATTTAAAATCTATTCATTATGATAAGGAGTTGACTTTTTTTTTGACAGGGGTTGTGGGATGTCGATACAGCTCGAACCCATAACCATAGGTTTAGTTAGGCCCCGCCGCATATAGGGGCATCACCAAATGATAAGGAGTTAACTCTTTTTGAAAGGGGTTATGGGATGTCGATACAGCTCGAACCCATAACCATTGTGCATAAATACCAAGTGAATTCACTTGACGATAAACGTCAAAATTCCAAAATGAGTTTAACACCTGTTTGAGATTGTGGTTAATAACAAGTGTGATATCATAGGCATAGTCGTGAAAACTTCAAAGTGAGTTTAGTCACCTGTTTTTAATTTCCTTTTTTGTCTCACTTCTTTCCATCTTCTCATCTCTTTCTACCATTAGGTAAAAGATAGGAGACCGCCATGTTGATGTGTGCAGGATGTTAAACAACACGCCATTGCTTTTCTGTTATTCGGTGCTGGCGACATTTTAATATGTGCAGGATGTAAACAAACCGACATTTTAATGTGTGTTGTCAAAAGAAGAGTTCACACTTGTTATTGATACACAATGCCCATAACCATAGGTTTAGTTAGGCCCCGCCGCATATAGGGGCATCACCAAATGATAAGGAGTTAACTTTTTTTGAAAGGGGTTATGGGATGTCGATACAGCTCGAACCCATAACCATAGGTTTAGTTAGGCCCCCCTGCATATAGGGGCATCGGAGACCCGAGTAGAATAAGGTGGGAGTCTTAGGGCTTATTGCGCTTCGCTTTTCGCCGTGTTGGACGGAAGCAATACCAATTTCGTAATTGGTCTGGTGGTTTCCCCTTTGGCTTTGTCGAGTTCGACGACTCTCACTCGATTGTCAGGACCGAAATGTAGCTTGGCTACTCTTCCTAATCGCCACTCGTTAGGCGGTAAGTTGTCCTCTTTTATGACAACGAGATCTCCTTGTTTTAGATTGGGTTGTGGATGTTTCCATTTAACGCGTTTCTGCAATTCGATAAGATACTCGGTTTTCCATCGTTTGCAGAATGTTTGATGTAGGGCTTTTAGTTTTTCCCAGCGGTTGACAAGTGATGCACGATTCTCGCTGACGTCAATCTCTGGTGGCGCGAGTAAGTGCCCTCCAACGAGAAAATGTCCGGGCGTAAGAGGCTCCAGGTTGGACGGCTCGTTGGACGAGGGACTTAACGGTCGTGAATTGAGGCAGGCTTCTATTCGACAGAGTAGGGTGTTAAACTCTTCAAGAGAGAACTTGTGATCCGATGCGATCTTCTTGAAGTGGTTTTTGAAGCTTTTAACTCCTGCCTCCCAGAGTCCGCCCATATGAGGGGCGCCTGCCGGTATGAAATGCCATGTAAGGTTTTGATGGCTGTGTTTAGATAAGGGTTGGTTGCGAGCTTCAGCTAGAAAAGCTTTGAATTCTGAGCGGAGAGCTCTCGAAGCTCCGACAAAATTGGTTCCGTTGTCGGAGTAGATGTTCACTGGACATCCCCTTCGGGCAATAAACCTATCTAAGGCAGCCAGGAACGAGGCAGTGCTGAGGTCACTAGTCGCTTCCAAGTGAATGGCCTTTGTGGAAAAGCACACAAATAGGCAGACATAGCCTTTCGACATACGACAACCTCTTCCACTATAGGATTTGATGTCAAAAGGGCCTGTGAAATCCACTCCGGCGTTGGTAAAGGCTCTAGAAAAAGTAGTCCGTTCTGAGGAAAGGTTCCCCAAAAGTTGACTGTGGGATCGCTTTCTGTACATAGTGCAGATTTTGCAATTATATATAACGCACCTGATCATATTTTTAACCCTCGGGATCCAGTACTGCGTACGGAGGAGACGTAACATAAGTTGGTTCTCTCCATGCAAGGATATTGTATGGACGAACTGGACTAGAAGGCGGGTAAGCCGACAGTTATAAGGAAGGATAATAGGGTGGCGCTCGGAGTTAGACAAATCTTGCGATGCGGCCAGGCGACCACCCGTTCTCAAGAGGCCATCTTTATCGATGAATGGGTTCAGGGGAAGAATTTCGCTTTTTGCACCGATGGGTTTCCCTGACTTGATATTGGCTATCTCTTTGGGATAATGTTTGTTTTGAAAAATGTGGATTAGACGTTGAGTCGTAGACTTAATTTCGGCTGGCGAGATGCGGTCGGACCCGACTTTGAAGGATGCCTTCGTTTTTGGGTGGGTTCGTTGATAAAAGCGCACTATATAGGATAGGACCCTCACAGCTCTCGACCAATCGGAAAACCGGTCGAGGACACTATCTTGTAATTTTATCTGCGTAGTTGCGTGAACGTGGACCCTTTTTTCTTCGATGTTTGTGTGGTACTCCTCTTCTTGAATAGGCCATTTTGTCTTGTCTTCTTGCAGCCAAGAAGGGCCCTGCCACCACAAAGAATTGTTGACTAATTCCTTCGCTGGTAGTCCTCTGCTTGCCAAGTCTGCGGGATTGGATGCAGACTCCACATGGTGCCACGATTGGTTTCCCACTTTTTCGACTATTTTCGTCACTCGATGAGCGACAAAGGTTGACCATGAGCACGGAGGCTTCCTAATCCATGCTAAAACGATAGTGGAGTCCGTCCATAGGTGTGTGTTAACATTACCTAATTTCAGACTCTCGCGGACCGATTCCAAGGTTTCGGCCAATAAGACCGCTCCACATAACTCTAATCGGGGTAAAGAGATGGTTTTCACCGGGGCAACCCTTGTTTTCGCCACTAATAGGTTTGTGTAGACTTCATCTTTTAGCTTTGCTCTTAGAAAGACTGTTGCTGCGTACGCTTTTTCTGAAGCGTCGCAGAAACCGTGTATTTCGACGTCGCTGGTTGGTGTAAAATATATCCACCTGGGGATCCGGATATCATTAATTGCGGGGTAGTCGTGCATGAATTTGTGCCATTTTTCAAGGGTCCCTGTAGATACCGGCTCATCCCACTCCGTCCCTTCCAGCCAAATGCCTTGCATAAGGATTTTGGCTACTATGATGACAGGAGCGAGCCATCCTAATGGATCAAAGAGTTTGGCGATTGCGGAGAGTATTGCCCTTTTTGTAATTTTATCGTGGTTTTCAATTGGTTTTGCGATGAAGTAGAAATAATCCGCATGCGCGTTCCATCGGATGCCTAGGGTCTTGACTGTACTCGCGTCTTCGAATTCCAAGAAGTCTGCGTTGAGCAGATGAGGTTTTGGGATTCCTTCCACTATTCTCGGGTTGTTGGATGTCCATTTTCGTAGGAAAAACCTGCTGACTGTAACGCTTGTGTGATTTCGTCCCGTGCTTTGATCGCTGATTCGATGCTATGACCCCCTGCCAGCACGTCATCTACGTACATACTTGTCCGCAGGATATTTGCGGCTATTGGAAGTGATGACTCCACGTCGTCGGCTAGTTGGTACAGGGTCCTTATTGCCAGATAAGGGGCACAATTAACTCCAAAGGTGACAGTCTTTAGTTCATAGTCTTTGATAGGATCGCTGGGGTTGGCACGATAAACTATTCTCTGGTATTGGGTTTGATTGGGTTTTACCCGTATTTGGCGATACATCTTTTCGATGTCGCTGTTAAAGACATACCTAAAGAATCGCCAGCGAAGTAGTAGGATGGTTAAATCGGCCTGAAGCACTGGGCCTGTATGTAGTACGTCATTTAGGCTTATGCCATTGGTGGTGGGACATGACGCGTTGAATACCACGCGAACTTTGGTGGTTGTGCTTTCCTCTTTAATCACCGCGTGATGTGGTAGGAAATAGCAGTCGGAGGAGTTGGGCGATATGATTGTAGGTGTCCTTTCAATATGTCCAAGTGTCTCATACTCCTCCAATACCCTATTGTATTCTGTCTGTAGGATTGGTGTTTTGGATAAGCGCGTCTCATTCCGATAAAATTGAGAACAAACGTTTTTCAAGGAAGGCCCTAAGTAGATATTATCGGGGAAATCTTGTTTAAAGGGTAGAGCGACGGTATATTTTCCATCAGAGTTCTTTTCTGTGGTTGTTTTATACAGTGCCTCGCAGTAAGCATTGTCTTTGTTAAGTGCCCTTTTCTTCGGTACATCTTCTAACTCCCAGAACGCAGTTAATTGCTTATCGAGACTTATTTCGCTGTAAAATGATACCCGAGTATTGGTTGGCTCTGATGTTTCGGCTCGGCCGGTTAAAATCCAACCAAAGACAGTTTCTTGGGCGAGAAGCGTGTTAAGGATGTTCTTACGGATACCACCTAGTATGATCTGGGGATAAATGTCGCCTCCGAGGATGAGGTCGACTGGTTCATTTATGAAAAACCTTTTGTCCGCTAAGATCAGATCCGGAAACTCTTGTCGAGTCATTGCGTTGACTTGACAAGTTGGAAGATCCCCTGTTAATTGAGGCAGGACTAGGGCTACTGTGTCAATGCTGACTAAAGGATCGATAAGGGAACCTAATTTAATGAGACACGATTCTTTTACCTGGACCGACAGGGTATTGCTGATCCCGGAAACTTGGACATGCAGACGCTTAGATGGTAGGTTTAGTCTTCTCTTCAGTCTTTCAGTGATAAAGGAACATTCAGACCCAGAATCAATTAGTGCTCTGGCCGAGAACTTTACTCCATTAAAATGAAGATTGACAAGTGCGGTCCCTAACAATATGCCTTTAGTGGTATTAGCGTGATGTGACGAAACGTTATTCGTTCTGTCATTTGTATTTCCAGACTGCTGATGTGCTCGTGCTTGCTGCAAGTTGAGGGACCATCATTTGGGGCGTTTTGACGCCCCGTCTGGTTTGTTGGTGTTGGCTGAGCTTCTGCCAGGTGGAGTAGGGTGTGGTGCTTTGTGCGACATATGGTGCATCTGTATCGGCTAGTGCAGCGTGTTACGGTGTGTCCAGCTGACAGGCAGTTCAGACACCAACCATTGCTCTTGATATACGATACTCTGTTTGCGGGAGTCATATCCCTGAATTTCGAGCATTCTCGTAATCTGTGATCTGCACTATTGCACATTTTACACATGGGTTTTGGAACACTCACTTGGTAAACACCAAGTTTGGTTGACGTGTTCGGTTGGTTCTTGGATGCTTTTGTAGTTTTGCTACCTTTTATATCAGATACGGTTTCTAGGGTTTGAAAACGGTTGGACAAGAATTTATCCATATCTGCCCACTTTGGAATCGCTGTTTTATCCTCTATGGTTTGTTCCCACAGAGCCAGAGTGCATTCTGGTAATTTGGTGGAGCAGAGATATGTAATAATTGCATCCCAATTGGATATGTCAATTTGATGACATTGGAGGGCTGAGATGCAATTATTTATGTCTCTCTGGAGTTGTTTGATTGCTGTCCCGCATTCGGTTTCAACAGCTTTTAAATTAAAAAGGGATTTTAGCTGCGTGTTGACCATAATACGTTTGTTTTCATACCTATCACTTAGATTTTTCCACGCCGTAGTAAAGCCCTCGTTTGTCAAAGGGCACCGACGTACAATTTCCTTCGCCTCCCCTTGCGTTTTCTGGTTGAGATGATACAGCTTCTCAACCGGGGTAAGGCGTGTATTTAGTATATATATAGCCGTGAACATGTTCCTAAAAGTAGGCCAAGACATATAATCACCTTTGAACACATCAGTGTCACAAGGTGGGAGACGAATATTATGTTCACGGCTGGGGGTTTCATCATTTTTTGGGACTGGTGTAGCTAATTTTTCAAGCATCGCAGATATCGCTCCCCCACACCTTGAATAGCTTGCAAAACTACTCTTTCTTTTATTCACTATGGACTGAAACTCCTCTTTAGACAAATCCTCTGAGCTTTGAAGGGCAACGTAGGCGGCGTTCGTCTTTCTCCACGTTGCTTTCAGTTCTTCCTGATGTATAGCCAGTGTATGTTTATTATGATCATCGGTTGGGATGGAGTTAAACTCCTGCTCGAATTCGATAATGGAGTCCGACAATCTAATATAAGTCTCCATAATTTTAATTAATTTAAATATCGTGAATTTTTACAGAAGACTGAAGCGGGGTGAAAAGATTCAGAGGGGATTTTGTCTGGAAGACAAGAAAAAAATGGAAGTAGACACAAGTGGAAATCTGGAATTGGATTTGGTGTCTTCGTAATAGTGAAAAAAAGAAAAATTTAAAGTGTGTGCGAATAGCCAAACCAGAGGTGAATTTTTAACCACAAGAAAAAAAAGAGAACGCAGTTTGTTTTTATTGAATTTCGCAAATATTTTAATTTCAATTGATTGCGAGTGAAAATAAACTTTATTTTTGCAATTAAAAGTGGTGTATCGTAATAAATGAGCCCTGGCCACCCAACACCAGTAATATTATGTGTAAATTCTGGATGAATAGTGTTAAAAAAGTGAATATTGTGATATTTGTTTGCAAATGCATCAACCAAGTTGAAGTGAATGGATTGGTGTCGAATTTCTATAACCAAGGGAACCTGAACTGTATGAAACAGAGTGTGGTTGCACAGTGCAGTGATAAAAAACAAAAAAAGTGAGACAAAACTTCACTGACTGTCTACCTTGAGTTGTGTCGGATAAGTCTTACCACTGGTGGGGGACTTAACCGATAATCAAAAGGTGCTAAGTGTGCGGTTAAAACACAAGGAACTCTACTTGCTTCGATTTGCAAACTAAATATACCTCTATTCACTTTTTGTACGTGTGCGTACAAGAAAAAAAACTGTGCACCAAAAATAACCACCTACCTTACTCAGTGTCAGTAAACCAAAAATGAAATAAGGACAAGTGATATATAATGGTGTTGTGTGATGTGATGAGAGACTATGGACTGTATAAATTTTTAATGATGTGACTTCAGTGTGATGAGTGGTATGTGATGTGACCGGGACTGTTTGAATATGCTGTGGCTGCCGACTGTATGATGTGATTTGATTATGTGACACAACTCGTTTGTGTTAACTCGCTGTGTGCTTGTAAGTGTGTGTGTGGCCTTTATTTGCTCAAACGTTGATATGTTTGTTGAATTTGCGCTGGTATTAATTAGGATTAATTTTTTCCTCCGATATAATATTTAATTATTCCGAAAATTTGTGTTTCTGGAAAACTTGATGTTGATTAATTTCCGGTCGAGAAATGACCAAATGTTACGGCGTGTTCCAAAGTCGGTCGCGCTCGTAATAAATTGTGAAAAAGAAATAAAGAATACCGGTTGAATTAATACTCGTTATAATTTAATCGTTCTCAAGAAATGTAAACAATATAAATACACAAGTAAATGGAATTCAATTATTTACAAGAGTGAAACGCAAAGGTATAATAAGTTAAATGGAATGTTGTGCAAGATGTACATTAAAGAATTATGTGTAGAAAATAATTACCTTCGGCTGGTTTGGTTGCTGGCGGTTTTCGTGGCGGTTGCTACAAAAGTAAAAGTAGTAGGCCGAACTTGGCTCGCGGTCACCGCCGAATACTAGCTTTTTTTGCTGTTATCCGGCGGCGTAAACCCGGTTGGCGGTAAAACATCGCAACGAAGAAAAATATAGTGAAATACGAGGGTGAGCAGAAATATTTAGGCTTGTGGCCTAAACAGGCACCATTGTTTTAGGTACAAGCACTCTATCGTTTTTAAAAATAATTTCATCGTAAACGCTGAGTGTTTCTCTGTAATACCAATATTTCTTTAGTGTCTCAGGCACTTTGTTAATATTTTCTGGCCACCCTTCAATTATAAATGCTTTCAAGCTACTTAGCTCTTCGTATTTTCTGGTTTCTGTTTTCAGTTCCTCTCTTCGTTTATTAGTGAACGGCATGATTACACAAATTTGTAAGTTTTCGGTATTTAATTCAGTTGTCTCTAAATTTTCGCAGTCTCTACTGAGTGTATCTGCTAAATAAAGTTCAGTTCCTTTCTTGTAGACTATTTTTGGTTATAAGGTAAAATTTGGTACATGATTCTTTGCAGTCTGGGTGGCGCGCTTGTTAAGGGTTTCTTAAAAATAGTTTGCAGAGGCTTGTGATCCGACTCTATTGTTAAGTCTTTACTCCCCTAAATGTATGTATGAAATTTTTTACATGCGACTAGTATAGCGTTTGCTTCTTTCTCTAGCTGGCTATAACCCTGTTCTGTTTTCGTAAATGACTTTGCACAGTAGGCAATTGGCTTTTGGTTTTTGCATTAACACCCCGCCGCACGCATAACTACTGGCGTCTACTGATAGCAAGATCGGCTCTTTTGGGTCGTAGTACCCAAGTACGGGTGGATTCTTCAACAAACTTTTCAATTTCGCAAACGCGTTATTCTGCGCCTCATCCCAAACCCACTCTACATCTTTACCCAGCAATTGTCTCAGTGGTAGTGTTACATCAGCCATATTTTTTATGAATTTCGATACATACGTCACCATACCCAAAAACCGTTGAAGCTCTTTTACATTAGGCGGCTGTTTTATCTTTGTTATTGTTTCAATTTTCTCGGGATCTGCCTTTATTCCCTCTTTGGAGACCATGTGTCCCAGAAACTTTACCTCTTGCTGGCTGAACACGCATTTTTCTTTGTTAAGCTTTAGCCCGGCCTTTCTAAACTTATCTAGTACTTTTTGTGTAAGTTTTTCTAGTTCTGTTTGGTTACTTGCATGTAAGAGCACATCGTCCATGGACACCTCCGCATTTTTTATGCCAGCTATCAGCGAACTCATTATCTGCTGGAAAACTTCCGGAGCTGATGCCAAACCAAAAGGCATTCTTAAGCAGGAGTATCGCCCGAATGGAGTGCTAAATGTTAGATAATCGGATGTGCGTGGTGTTACCTGCAGTTGCCAGAAACCTTTCTTACAGTCTAGAACGTAAACCACTTGGATCCGTTAATGCGTGCCGCGATTTCTTCCAAGGTGTTTAGTGGGTAATGACGCCTTTTAAGATTTTTGTTTAATTCTGAGGGATCTAAACAGAGCCTGATTTTACCATTTTTCTTTACTACAACCAGTGGCGAGACTGCAGGTGTAGGTTTCGTAACTGGCTTAATTATTTTTGATGCAACCATGGAGTCTAGCTCTTCTTTAACTTGTTGTCTAATAGTATGTGGAATTTTACGTGCTGGACATATCGATAATTTGGGGTTATCTATCAAATCAATATCGTATTTGTATTGCTTAAGACAACCTCGAATAAGTCGTTATTTTTCGCTATGCTATCTACGCGCTGAATTAAATTTAATTTTTCACAAGTTAACTTACCCAGCACTGGTGTTACCTTCTCTTTGACGACCAGGTATTTAATTGGTACCATTTGATTTTTGATGGTCGTGTCTATAATGGTTTCCCCTAGCACCTTAATTTTATGGTTGGAAAATGATGTTAAATACTTCGTTGGAGTCGGCCTGATGTGAGCCTGTATTGCTTTTGTAGTTTCTTCGCATAGCACGTTGCACTGTGCACCTGTATCCAGTTTGAGCTTGATTGTTACTCCTTTCGGAAAAAAAAATAGCTTTTTCGTACCAATCTTCTGTGTCTATCTTGTCAACGCGTAGACCTTGTAGATACTAGGAGATTACCATCTTCTTCGCTATCGTAGTATTTTTGTTTCAGTTCGTTTACTGATTTACTTTTGCAGCATTTCGCTACGTGACCTTTTCTCTTGCATTTTTGGCAAACCTTATTGTACGCGGGGCAATATCGCCTGCCGTGCGTACTTTCGCACCTGCCGCAATGAAATTTGTCCTCCTCAGTGTCTTTTTTGTTTGCATTCTCTTTGCCCAAACGTTTATTCTTCTTTTTCCACGTAAGTGCATCAACCGTGGCTGCTTGCTTCATTGTGGATATCTGCATTTTGACTTGCTCCGCGGACTTACAAATGTCGATTGCCTTAACTAAGGTTAATTTGCTTTCCGCGAGTAACTTCTCTCTAGTAAAGTCACTTTTTATGCCTACTACAATTCTGTCTCGAATTAAATTTTCCTCGAGTACCCCATAGCCGCAGTTTTTGACTTTACTTCTAAGATTTGTGACAAAGTCGTCAAACGTTTGGTCATCACCTTGAACAATTAGGTTAAACTTGTACCTTTCATACGTTTCATTGATTTTTGGTGTAAAGTATTCTGTGAACCGTTGTTTGATTATTTTTATATTTTTTCGTTCACTTTCCGACAAATTGAAGGTATTGTATATAATTGTTGCGTCATGTCCCACCGACGCCATGAATACTGCGACTTGCACTTCTTGCCTTTTTGCGTCCAATTCAGTGGCCGTCGAGTACCATTCAAATTGTTGCAGCCACAATGTCTACTCATTTGCCACATTTTGCTGATTATCAATGGCAAAGCTTTTTGGTGGTCTAAGATTGTGGTCAATTACTACTGGTTCGGCCATTTTACTTGTTCAATCCGGTTTCGGCACCATGTAAGTAATTGTTTTACCAATAGAGGTTAATTACTTTGTGATAATAAATGACACGTGTTTTATTAAAGAAGGTTGAAATACAAGTGTGTTTTTATATGTTACATATGTTACATGAAAATGTCAAAAGCAATGATATTGATGTTAGGTGTGTTCCAGTAGTGTTATGAGTGGTTGCGTTCCTGTCAATAAGTATTTTAGTAAATCATCGAATATGTACCTCAGCGTCAGCGGTCAGATCCCTGGACATGAAGCCTTTAGGATTCTACAATTCCAGCGTCAGCCACACTATCATCAACCAAATAAATATACAAAAACTACCAATCAACCGAGTTGGTCAAAACCACAACATGTAGTTTTAAGTTTTGCGATTCCAACTCAATCGATCTTGAAGCATGTAAAAAAAATGAAGATATATTTAAATAGAAATCGGAAGGACAAAAGATATATTAGCCTCTGCACTCAAGATGAGGGTGCAATGCTTGTTTGGTACAAGGGGTGTGTGCACTGGTATTACTCCGGGATCTTCAGCCTGGGGAAAGTTCTAAGTACTCATCCCAAACCAAACCATCATCGGTCAGCTTAAGGATCCTAACGCGAACAATACTTTGCACACGTATGAAACTTACCGGAAAGTGTGAAACCCCTAACTTACCCCTGGAAAACCCCATACCTGGCAGCACGCATAGGAGGTGAATGGCTGCCTTTAACCCACCCTACCATGGCTCTAAGAAGTTAATAGAGCCCCAAGTGACTGCCCACACGACTTACGACATCAGACCAATTTAAATAGATTAGAACTCCATGTTACACAAAGTTTATTATAATTCAACTCATTTTTCTTAGGTCTGGCAGGAAATTAATATTATCGATACAAAGATACTTATTAATAGTTAATCCTAAAATCATAGCAAAATTTTTCTTAGTGTAAATAGTGATCAGCTGATTACAAGTGACCTACTTCTACGCTTATATATTTTGTTTATATGGTCAACGACCTTGCCGCTCACGAAAAGTTGGAGCATTAACAGCTGATACTAAAAATAGAGAAGATCAATCTCTTCAACTGTCTTTTTGTCTTGTAAACCAGAGATCCCAAAACACTGGCGCAATTTAGAAAATGTAACTATGTAAAAAAAAGGAACACGGAGAAAATGCCCACCTAACTACACATGTATGTATGTATATTTGTATGCAGAAAAGTGAGCTGAGTACTTTAAGCAAAACAAATTAAATATTGCATCTACGTGCATACATAATGAGCTAGGCCTATATAGCCTGCAGTGAAACCACTAAATAGTCAGAAAACATACTAGAAATTACTCTAACCACACAGGGTACAATTCATATTAGTATGCGACCAATATCTTCCGGTTGAAATTGTCCCAGTTCGAGAATAGTCCTTTACTAACTTAAAAATTCATTTCAGGTTAAGGTAGGTACAACTTGCATCTTTCCCTGCACATATAGGCATATTTATACAATTTAACATAAGGTAAGTGAGTCTTCTTTTATTTTCGATCTCTTTTACATTGATCTTGGCGATCTCGTATCGCGGGGACCAAGAGGTAGGTATAACTGCATACGTTAAGGGTATTATGATGTAACCCAAGTCAACTATTAACTGT
Source organism: Campiglossa producta (assembly GCA_964058755.1). Taxonomy (NCBI): domain Eukaryota; kingdom Metazoa; phylum Arthropoda; class Insecta; order Diptera; family Tephritidae; genus Campiglossa; species Campiglossa producta. Next base: position 47,211,479 of record CAXKVI010000006.1, on the reverse strand, counting down.
CGAAATTCATTGATGGCTTTTTATTGGTATATGTCGATCCATATACATAGGTATGGATAGGTATACTTTTTTTGTCTTAGGTGGGTCACAGCGATCTCGATTCAAATAAAACTGCACAGCGGAAAACCGCCTTTTCCACTGTCATAAATGAGACCTAATATTTCGTATTTAAATGTTATGATCGGACAGTCTACACCATTTCAAGTCGGATTTTAGAAAGCGTCAGTTGGATTTTGGAAGGCGTCGATTCGATTTTAGAATTGTCCATTGGATTTTGGAAAGTTTCAGTTGAATTTTAGATAAGTTAATTAGATTTTAGGAAGCGTCAATTGGATTTTGGATGGCGTTATTTGGATTTCAGAAAGTGTCCGTTGAGTTTTAGAAAAGTTAATTGGATTTTAGAAAGCGTCGATTGGATTTTGGATCTCGTCATTTGGATTTTAGAAAGCGTCAATTGTATTTTTGAAAACCGAAAAAATTTAAATTCTGGCTTTCTAAAATCCAATTCACGCTTTCTAAAATCCAACTGACTGTAAATTTATACTTTCCAAATGGCGTAAATTGGATTTAAGAAAGCGTCAATTGGATTTTAGAAAACATAAATTGAAATTTTTTTAAGTTTTTTAAAATCCAAATGACGCTTTCTGAAATCCAATTGACAATTCTAAAATCCAACCACCGCTTTCTAAAATCCAATGACTATTCTTAAATCCCATTAACGCTTTCTAAAATGCAATTGACTATTCTAAAATCCAAATAACGCTTCTAAAATCCAATTGACAATTCTAAAATCCAACTAACGCTTTCTAAACTCCAACTTGAAATGGTGTAGTAAGTATTAGTTTGAAATTAGCGTTGAAGCATGGGTTGGAGTGGGCTGAATTCCGGCCACCGGCTGCCGACATACATGAAAGCATCGGCGTTTCACTTTTCGGGCCTTTAAATTGGCCAGTAGTGCGTTTCTGTATCTTTTCGTTAAATTAACGAATGTCTTTTTATCGCACGGCTCGTAACGATTTCGTTATGAAAAGTGTTTCTGTATGAAAAAAATTCACCTTTCGATAGATTCGTAGTGTGTATAATAATGGTAATGCAGTGTTATGAGAAAATGGTAATGCAGTGCGGCACAAACGCTGCGTGACAAATATGGCATTTGGCGCGCGCCGCTCAGTCCTGTCAGTAGCCTAACGGTTGAGACGTCGCGCCAGTAAGCGAGGGTTTGGAGATCGATTCCCAGCAAATTCTTTGATTACATTTTTAACTTTTTTAAATTTATTTTATGCTTTTATGTTTTTTAATAACTAATTTTTAAAACGATGACAAAAAATTTAAAATTAGCAAATAATGCATTAAGTTTGAATTTTACACTTGTTATCACTACCGTTATAGGCATCGTGAGCGATAAATACAGATCAGGGTTGTATTTTCCGTTAAAATGCTTATCGAAAGGATACAGAAACGTCCTATAGGTTAGCGACCGCAAAACACTAGCTTCCATACAATAAGCTTCAATTGATTTTGGGTAGATATTTGGGTAAAATTTGGCTTCCTGACAAAAATTAAAACACTTCTAAAAGTTCTAAGGGTTTCCTTACCGACTTTAGTATTCCTGGTTGGTAAGGCTGTCTGATCCTCATACAGCATCCCTCTGTAGAGCAGTGCTGGCCGTCGTAGACTTTTAACAGCACACCCACTTTACTTAGGTATAGTGCCACTTCCACACTTGGTTATTATATTTTTTATGTGCTCGGCTCACCAACTCTTCGGGAAAAGAAGGCCGGACATTTTAAATTATCGATGACTTCCGGATCGAAAGTCATAGGTTAGGGTGATGTTACACCCTACATCCATATGGAATAACCCCATTGATCTATCAGTGGGTCGCAAATACAAAATACACGTTCAATATAGATGTAGAGTGTGCTCTTAGAACTGATTGAAGGAAGGTTAGATTAGGTACAAACTACAAGGCATTGTGTATCAATACCAAGTGTGAACTCTTCTTTTGACAACACACATTAAAATGTCGGTTTGTTTACATCCTGCACATATTAAAATGTCGCCAGCACCGAATAACAGAAAAGCAAATGGCGTTGTTTAACATCCTGCACACATCAACATGGCGGTCTCCTATCTTTTACCTAATGGTAGAAAGAGATGGGAAGATGGAAAGAAGTGAGACAAAAAAGGAAATTAAAAACAGGTGACTAAACTCACTTTGAAGTTTTCACGACTATGTCTATGATATCACACTTGTTATTAACCACAATCTCAAACAGGTGTTAAACTCATTTTGGAATTTTGGCGTTTATCGTCAAGTGAATTCACTTGGTATTTATGCACAATGCTACAAGGTGTTACGAAGCAGCAAAGAAAATTATAGGTGGATAAAGTGATGAAGTCGAAACTTGAGGGAAAAATAAGTTTCTTTGTTAGGGACTAGATCATTTGCATGTAGCTACGGTACATATACCCCCGCCTAGAGTGTTGGTGAGGTCGGTAGCTTCCCCCTATCTTTTTGGATATCCTTTTGGTTGTAAATCGCACGCTTTCCTGTTTTAACGTCTTCTAACTCATACAGGCAATTGCCTTTTAGTGCGACAACTTTAGCTTTTAGGAACTTTAGCGCAAACTTGGCACAGAATTTTTTTGTGGTATCGCTAACAACAAAATTTCTACGATACTGTTATCGCCTACTTCGAATTTTTCTGCTGAACTTCGCAAATTATAGCTTTGTTTCTTGAAATCTCCAGCAAAGAACTGTCAGCAGAAGAGAGTTTTGTAAAAAGCTGTCAAAATCTCATTTCTGCTAATTTTTCGTCGAACAGGGTTCAGCAGAAACTTGCAGACAAAACAGCTGTTACGTTTCTGATTGGCTAACAATTTGAATTTACATTTTTTGTTGTTGTTTTGCTATGTCATCGATCAGCTGTTCTTGCTTGCTGGTTTCTGCTGGACGAAAAATCTCCAGCAATAACTTGCAGCGAATTGGCGCTCTCTCTCTCAATTAAATGTCAAAAAGCTGCTGAATTCGCTGCTAATTTTTTCAAAGAACACTTTTTTAGGAATAATTATTCATAATTAGCAGGAAAGAAACAAAGCTTATATCTTTTCGCAGAACATTCGACAGCTTTTTTCATATGTTCACAAATTGATTTCCGTATTAATGCAAATTTATCTGTTCTATCAAGAATATTATCATCTAGGGACCCTAATTTCCCCAATAGCTCATATTCGTCACCATGTGATGGCATTTGCTGGCCGAATAGTGCAAAGTATGGGGTACAACCTATTGACTGATGAAAAGAACTTCTTAATGCCTCTGCAATGCTTGGCAAGTGTTTGTCCCATAGCATTTGTTAGGCTGGCAGTGGACATTTCGAATCACGTCTTCAGCGATGAATTTTGGGATCCACAGCTTCCAGTTGTGCACATCTCGCTCAGGTTTACCATTGGCATGTTCGGTTCTTTTATATACTATTTGTATGTCAGGCAAACGACTTTTTATACTCTCCGGACGAAAATTCGGAAGATTCTATATCAACTAACGGACGGACTCTAACTCATTGACTTCTTCGAAGTTTTGGCGGGATAAGGTATCAGGAACCACGTTTAAAGTATCTTTTCGGTGCTCTATGTTGAACCTAAAAACTTGAAGCTTCAATGACCACCTTGCTAATCGGGTGGATAGGTCGCTTTGGGGCATCAGCCAAAGTAAAGTCCTGCACTTCAGCATAGGCCCGGAACTTCTTTAAACTGAGAATAGCTGCGAGGCACTCTAGCTCCGTGACGCTGTAGTTACTTTTGGCCTTTTTAAGTTTCTGGGAGAAATATGCAATTGGGACCTCGATCGGGTCGGTTCTCAAAGACCCGTTTCCCACAATATATCCACGGTATTTTACCTCAGCGGTGCAGAACTTTCTCTTTTCGACTTTGATAGTTAACCCAGCTTTTCTTAACTGATGAGCAAATTCAGAGAAAACGGACATGTGAGAATCAAAGTCTTCGGACAATATGAGCAAATAATAGACAAAAATTGGTTTTTCAATTGTGGTGCAATGACGTGGTCCAAACGGCATTATACAGTAACGATACAACGGACGATTGGGGACTGTAAAAAAGTATAATCTGGAGTTTTCGGACAAGGGGATTTGCCAAAAGGCTCGGCGCAGTTCTAGTGAAGTGATGTATTTTGCCTTTGATATTCTGCTCAATATACCATCAATATGGGGAAGCGGATAAGCATCCTTAACGGTTACGCTGTTTATTTTTCTTGAATCAAGACACAGACGGACTTTATTTGGCTTCTTCACTAATACAACGGACTGTACCAAGGACTATTAAGCGACTCTTCGATCACAACTAATTTCAGCATCTCGTCAATCTCCGCGTGAACTAACTTCTCTACCGCGGGAGATATGGGAAAACACCTTTGCGTGATCGGACGGACATTGGGCTGCAGCCTTCTTTTTCGCAGTTCGGAAATATTTTTAATATACTTTTACTTGACTTGTTGCTCGTCAGTTAGAAAAGGCCGTTATCGTCAGGTCCTACCTCGGATATTATGTGGGGCGCTATTCGGAATTTAACCCAAAAATCGACTCCTAAAATAACTTTTTGCGACATACTTGGAATAACGAAGAACGTATCAATTGACGCCTATCCTCAAATTTCACTTCCAGGTCTATGACACCAAAAACCACTTGCGTTTTACCATCAGCAGTACAAACAGCTCTTTTGTGGACTCGCAACTTATTTTGATTGCGAATATCGTCGGCCAGTGAGGATCCAATGCACGAGACCTGAGCTCCACTGTCTAGCAATCCCAAATACTCTACACCATTAATCAGCACCTTCGCATACGGCCTTCTTCTTGACTTCTTGGTCAACGAGCAAACAAAATTTTTAAGGGACTTTCGTTTTTCCTTAATACCTCACCAAAACTCTTTTATACGGACAGATGAACGGCTCAAACATTTGGATACGGTATTAACTTGGGAGAAAATTGGGTCTCGGGCTTCCTTGTAATTCTTCAAACGGACATTGTACGGAATAATCTTATGGGCAAATAGACAGATCTTAGAAGACTTGTTACTTTCTTAGGGTTGTAAAATCAGGGGTTTTAAGATTTGGGTCTCTGGTCTTTGCGAGGGTCCAACCTGGAAGCCTCGCTCGCTTCGGAGCTTCCCGAACACGTCTCAAATTTTGGCGTATATACATTTCTTTTGCCACAGCCATAAGAGAATACCGTTCTTTCCTCTAGGCAATCCATGTATCTATGACCTTCGGATCGGCAATTCCAGCATATTAACTTAGACGCGTCAAACGACCGCATCGCTAATGCGTCCACTTCGCATTCTATATCTTCCGATGTATCCTCCTCGCACTGCAGTTCGTTGGCATATCCAAATGGAATGGAACGTGTATTTCCTGTTGATTGCAAATTGTTCGGCTTGTTAATTTCATTCGCGAGGCTCCCGCCCTTTAAGCAAAGCCTACGTAGTTCGGCGAGCGAGTTAATGGGCAAATACAGTAATTGCTGACGGATTCAGGGTCGCAAATTGTGCTGCAAGATCTCTATGAGCTCCACCTCAGTCAGTGGCTTTTGTAAAGTTTCAACTAACTTGAGAACAGAGTTCCTGAGCTCATCAAAGTTCTCGGTCATACCCAGCTTTTTGCTCCTAATCTGCTCCTTCATCTCAAAATCGCCTTTGTGTTGTTGGAAATTAGTGCTGAGGGCTTGACATAGGGAAGTCCAAGTGACGCGTTCCACTGACCGTCGGTATCTCCAGTACCAATCTTTCGAATCGTGCGTGAACAGGCTTTGTACGTGTTCGCAAAGCAAATTATAATTACCACCGAGTGTATCGATGACCTTGCACTCGATGCGATAAATAAAACTATCGACCGACAATCGTGCAGATCCGTCGAAAATAACTCCCCAGTTCGAAATTCGTTGAGCTACTCGACCAGAATTCGGTACACTCGACATATCGCTAAATCTAATAAGTTGAATTTATTTCACATATAGTATGTCGATTTGTATTGCTATTTTACATCAAAAGTAACGTTATTTAATTACCTTTCATTTGATGTAAATAGGATTAAAATCGAGAAACATTTTGATGAAAATTTTCGAAATACATTTAAGTATATGTATAAAAAATTCCATGAAATTTTCTAAGTTGTAAGAAAGTAAAATTTTTTTCATATATGGTATCTCGATTTGGATTGCTATTTTACATCAAAAGTAACGTTGTTTAATTACCTTTCCTTTGGGTGAAATTAAGTCAAAGTCGTCTAATTTGGCAAACTTCGCCAAAAGCGACGCATTTGGTGCAGTGTAAATGTAGCTTAAAATAACTAAAGAAATCCACGCACAATACGCGGAAAAATTCAACTTTACAACTTAAAACTGGTTACATGTAGTTTTTTGGCACAATTTGTATGTACTTCTAAAATTGAAAAATTTACATCAAAATGTTTCTCGATTTTAATCCTATTTACACCAAAGGAAAGGTAATTAAATAACGTTACTTTTGATGTAAAATAACAATCCAAATCGAGATACCATATATGAAAAAATTCTACTTTCTTACAACTTAGAAAATTTCATGAAATTTTGTATACACATACTTAAATGTATTTCGAAAATTTTCATCAAAATGTTTCTCGATTTTAATCCTATTTACATCAAATGAAAGGTAATTAAATAACGCTACTTTTGATGTAAAATAGCAATACAAATCGACATGCTATATGTGAAATAAATTCAACTTTCTTACAACTTAGAAAATTTCATGAAATTTTTTAACACAATTTATATGTACATCTAAAAATCAAAAATTTACATCAAATTGTCAAATCGATTTTAATCATAGCTACATCAAGGGAAAGGTAATTAGATAACCTTTACTTTGATGTAAGATAGCAATATAAATCGATATGCTATATGTGAAAGAAATTCAACTTTCTTACAACTTAGAAAATTTCATGAAATTTTTTAACACAATTTATATGTACATCTAAAAATCAAAAATTTACATCAAATTGTCAAATCGATTTTAACCATAGCTACATCAAGGGAAAGGTAATTAGATAACCTTTACTTAGATGTAAAATAGCAATACAAATCGACATGCTATATGTGAAAGAAATTCACCTTTCCTACAACTTAGAAAATTTCATGAAATTTTGTAACACAATTTATATGTACATCTAAAAATCTAAAATTAACATCAAATTGTCAAATCGCTTTTAACAATAGCTACACCAAGGGAAAGGTAATTAGATAACCTTTACTTTGATGTAAAATAGCAATACAAATCGACATGCTATATGTGAAAGAAATTACACTTTCTTACAACTTTTTCAATTTCATGAAAATAAAACTAACAAAAAAATATTTGTTATCGCCGGTTCCTCCCCCTCAAATTTTCATGACCACGATATGAGCGGTGAATGCATCGGGCATGTGTATGGGCTCATGTTGTCTATATGAAAGGCAGCTAGTGGAGAGATAGAAGAGGATAAATAAAATAACATTGATCATTAAAATGTCATATAACTTACCATCTGTAGCCCGTTTCTATAACCTTTCGTTATAATAACGATCGATTTGCTATCGCAATGTTCATATCGTTTTCGATATGAAAAATGTTTCTGTAACACCCTCAATTCACCTTGCGATAAAATAGTGGTGAGTTTTTATCATATCGATGGAATAAACGAAATGGAACATAGCATCTATCATTAATAGCAAAAAAGTATAATAACAAACAATGTGCAGTGAATTTCCAAATTGTTAATAATTAAAGTACTTGTCTACTTTAGCTGTCAACTGCTAATAAATTAGCTAAAATTATGTAAGATAGCTCAAAAGACGGGGTTTGGCCTTAGAATCACGAATCTTGAAGTGCTTTTTTAATATTTTGCTTCTCTGAAGAGATATTTGCAAACAAAGTGGCAAGTTCTCATGTGGTTGTTGTAATTTTATTAGGCTGTACCTAAAAATGTGCGAAAGAATTCGTACCGTGGCATGTTGCCACGACCCAGGGAACACCCCGGACTTGGGATGGCGTAGCCCAGGGTTATTTTTTATAAGCGCGGCCGAAGGCCTCCAACTCAGAAAGGTGTTTCGCACATAAATACAATGTTATTTAATTACTTTTCATTTGATGTAAATAGGATTAAAATCGAGAAACATTTTGATGAAAATTTTTGAATTTTCGAAATACATTTAAGTATGTGTATAAAAAATTTCATGAAATTTTCTAAGTTGTAAGAAAGTAGAATTTTTTCATATATGTTATCTCGATTTGGATTGTTATTTTACATCAAAAGTAACGTTATTTAATTACCTTTCCTTTGGTGTAAATAGGATTAAAATCGAGAAACATTTTGATGTAAATTTTTTAAATTGTGCCAAAAAACTACATGTAACCAGTTTTAAGTTGTAAAGTTGAATTTTTTCGCGTATTGTGCGTGGATTTATTTAGTTATTTTAAGCTACATTTACACTGCACCAAATGCGTCGCTTTTGGCGAAGTTTTTTCGAGAATGTTTGTCCACAGGATGAACTTGTTTGCCAAATTAGACGACATTGATTTAATTTGACCTAATTTGGTGATCAAATTCAATATGCGGATGAACGGTCTTGAAAAAACTTGGCCAAAGTGACGCATTTGGTGCAGTGTAAATGTAAGTTAAAATAACTAAAGAAATCCACGCACAATACGCGAAAAAATTCAACTTTACAACTTAAAACTGGTTACATGTAGTTTTTTTGCACAATTTGTATGTACTTCTAAAATTGAAAAATTTACATGAAAATATTTCTCGATTTTAATCCTCTTTACACCAAAGGAAAGGTAATTAAATAACGTTACTTTTGATGTAAAATAACAATCCAAATCGAGATACCATATATGAAAAAAATTCTACTTTATTACAACTTAGAAAATTTCATGAAATTTTTTACACACATACTGAAAAGTATTTCGAAAATTAAAAAATTTTCATCAAAATGTTTTCGATGTAAAATAGAAATTCAAGTCGACATGCCATATGTGAAAGAAATTCAACTTTCTTACAACTTAGAACATTTCATGAAATTTTTTAACGCAATTTATATGTACATCTAAAAATCAAAAATGTACATCAAATTGTCAAATCGATTTTAACCATAGCTATATCAAGGGAAAGGTAATTATAACCTTTACTTTGATGTAAAATAGCAATACAAGTCGACATGCCATATGTGAAATAAATTCAACTTTCTTACAACTTAGAAAATTTCACGAAATTTTTTAACAAAATTTATATGTACATCTAAAAATCAAAAATTTACATCAAATTGTCAAATCGATTTTAACCATAGCTACATCAAGGGAAAGGTAATTATAACCTTTACTTTGATGTAAAATAGCAATACAAGTCGACATGCCATATGTGAAATAAATTCAACTTTCTTACAACTTAGAAAATTTCACGAAATTTTTTAACACATAATTGCATTTCTAAAACTAATAAAAAAATATTTGTTATCGCTGGTTCCTCCCCTTCAAATTTTCATGACCACGATATTAGCGGTGAATGCATCGGGCATGTGTATAGGCTCATGTTGTCTATATGAAAGCCAGCTAGTGGAGAGATAGAAGAGGATAAATAAAATAACATTGATCATTAAAATATCATATAACTTACCACCTGGTGACCACAAACATTCTTTGGTGTCCTTACTTCCGGTAACTTCATCCACATTTCACACTTCACACACATATCTGGCAACTGTTCAGTTAAATCCTGAATCCTAAAAATGAAAATGGAATGTGAGAAGATTTTTAGAATTAGCAGGTGTTTTGTATACTGGAATTTACGAATTTTTAATTTTTTATATGGGAAGGACAGAAATTACTTCCAGTAAAATTTTTTTTGTTAACTTATGCTGATTATTTAAAATGCAAGTGTGTCGTTCAATGCGTTTAAAGTGTCATTAGTTTCGTTTATCGCTATGCGAAAGGAATGCAACTAGCAAGCTGTTTGTTTTTTAACGAAATTCATTATTGTCTTAACATCGATTTTAACAAATTTTGTACAGAAAATTGTGTCAAAATTGACGATTTTTATGTAACGAAGTTCGTTAAAAAATTACAGAAACCAGTCCTCTTAAATTTTACATAACAATCATAATTCATAATTAGTGATTAATTTATTCATATTGGGGGCCTTAATCAGAAATTAATAATGAATTAATTCAAATAATATAATAATAATCAAAAATAATCATGATTAATAGCCATTAGAAAAATAATCAATAATAATTGAAAAAAATCGTCTATCTTTTTTAATTAAAACAATAAAGTAATAAAAGAATTTAATTTTAATTTAATTTAAAATAAATTTAACAATAGAATAATTTAAATAAATTATTTTCAATTACACGGCTCGACAAATTTTGATCAACTTTAGTCTCCAAGAATAAAATAGACCTTTCCGAAAGTAAAATTTTCTCCTGATTTCCAATATCACTTTCATTTTGCTGAGGTAGAACTAGATTCCAGATATCGGTGAAAATATGAAATTCCTAATTTCGCAAAACACTACTTCATATAATTAGGTCAAAAATTTGTATTTTTCATTTTACCGATTTAAACTGTTGAGTTACACATTATACTAATTCCCTTAAACATTTTTTGCCTTTATCTCTATAGGTATGTTCAGTAATTTGGCCACTATTCCAAAAAACGTTTAAGAAATTTAAAAAAATAAACGAAATTTTTTTTACAAAATTTCAGTTTTAACCACTTCAAAATCAGAAAAATTCTATGGACGAAAAAAAGTTAGCCCTCCTATGTTGTAGCTAATTTAATTACGAAAGTTTTAAGCACGCCAGTACAACATTTTATTGAAAGTCATCAATCAAAAATTTTCTATTATTACCCGACAAGTTTTCGAAAATTTCCATATACTTGCCATTTGATAGATGATCCCTACATAGAATTTTATGCTGATTCCAAAAATCATTTGTTTAAAAGTAGAACAGTTTTATAGATATCTTTCAATTTCTGTTTTTGAGATAAGGGAAAATTGGGATTACTGATCTGTTAATATTTTCGCTTAAGTACCTTCTCGATTTTTATGACATTTGATTTGGTTGTGAGGAGTTGAAATACCCTTTTAACCAATGCAAAAATAACCAAAATCGACATTAAGGTGATTGAGTTATTACAAAAAAAAAAATTAAAAATTTATTTCTTCATCCACATTTTCAATTCTTTTTCGACCAACTGCTATACCAAGGACTTCGGGAATAAGCTATCATAGGCGATTTTGATTGGTTTTTTTTTGGGAAGCATAAAAAGTAACAAAAAGGTGAAAACTATCAATTTTTAAACACTTAGTAAAAATAATTTTAACTTATCTCAAAAACAGAAATTTCAAAATATCTCGAAAACTATTCTACTTTTAAACCAAATGATTACATTTTTGGAATCAGCATAGAATTCTACATATGTATCAAATATCGAGGGTATGGAAATTTCGGAAAATTTCTTGGGTAAACACAGAAAATTTTTGATTGATAACAGGGCTTATGAAGTCGAGAGCACATCACAATTTTGTACTGGTATTGAATTTCCTACAACATAGGATGGCTAAATTTTTTTCGTCCGTGCACTTTTCCTGATTTTAAAGTGGTTAATCTGAATTTTTGTAAAAATTTGGTTGTTTTTTTTCAAAATTTTTTCAACGTTTTTTGCAATAGCGGCCAAATTACTGAAGATACCTATAGATTAAGGCAATAAATGTTTGAGGGAATTAGTATAATGTATAATTCAACAGTTTAAACCGAAAAACGTACCTATATGAAATATTGATTTACTAAATTGGGAATTTTCATATTTGCAGCGATATCTGGGGAACTAGATCTGCCACAGAAAAATGGATGTGATATTCGGAATCAGGAGAATATTTTACATGAAGAAAATGTACTTTCATTATTGGAGATTTTTTTGTCGAGTAGTGTTATTAGCATAATAATCTGAAATTTTTATGTTAATAATACATTTACAATTAATTGATCTTTAACAATTTTCTGAGGACGACACAATATAGTTCAGTCATTAAAATTTTGGATCATCATTTAACAAGTCTGATATACCTAGACTTGGTTTTAGTGTCACCATAATATACAAATGTATTATACACATTTTTCATTTTATATTCAGAAAGTTACAATTTATATTCAGAATTTCATTTCATATTCACACAATTACAATTCATGTTCAGAACTTCCATTTGATGTTCAGAAATTTACAATTCATATTCATTTGAAATTTTTTAATATGAAGTTGGCTTTCTGAATATGAATGGTAATTTTCTGAAATCAAGTTGAAGTTCTGAATATGAATTGCAATTTTCTGAATATAAATTGTAACTTTCTGAATATAAGTTGAAAAAAGTGCCTGACTAAAATCATAATATATGCGCTTGTGCATTTGCATACTATGGTGCTCTTTACATAGTATGGCGTTTGTCAAAGTGAGTTCAGAGTAGTGTACCTATCACAGTACATATAGAGGAGTTCCAAACCAAAAAGCAAGAAGTTGGTTTTTTTCTTGTGCACCTGCATTTTATGGGGATTGCCAAAGTCTGGTTGTTGTAGTGTCAGCATAATATACAAATGTATATGCCTTTGTGCATTTGCATGTTATGGTGGTTGCCAAAATAAGTGCAGAATAGTGTACATGTCACAATACCTTACATATGGGGAGCTCCAAACCAAGCAGCAATAATTGTAGACTAAATCACTGTGTACTTAATGCGTTTTGGTTAGGAGCTCCTCAAAAGCATATATAAATATTAAAATTCGTGATCCTGAGGCTAAAACCCGTCTTTTGAGCTATCTCATATAATTTTAGCTAATTTATTAGCAGTTGACCCCTAAAGGAAACAAATACCAAACCAACTTCTGGCCATACGAACTCCGATTATGTCCAGGTACACACTCGTTTTAATTATGGTTGTTGTTGTTGCAATGAGGTGTAGTACATAAATATCTTGAAATTATTGTCGCCGTAGTTGCTATTCGTTGAGTTGTTGTTGAGTTGCTGGAAAATACAAAGAAGATTTATTTAAATAAAGAAAAAAAAATTATACATAAAAATTTATATGTACCCTTGTACATTTTCAAAGTATGTATGGAGTTAAGTGAGTTTGAAATAGTGCAATGGTCAGGATTGTCTGTCTAGACCAATTCACTGCAACTATACTTAATGCGTTTCGGTTTGGATCTCCTCAAATATATATGCGGCCATGGTCAAGAGTAAACATACAAATGTATGTACACTTTTCTGAACTGACTTTAGCAAACGCCTTAATATGCGAATGCACAAGGGCATGGACATACATTTGTGTGTCTGGTTATACTATAAAAAACTCCAGACCATGGTAGGGTACACTTTTTTAAACTCACTTTGGCAAACACAATAATATTCAAAAAGGCACAAGCGAATATATATTTGTACATTATGGTGAAACTATAGCCAACTCAAAGCCATGATACCCAGACACTATTATGAACTCACTTTGGTAAATTGTATAATTTGGTGACACTCATGGTCAGAAGTTGGATATGATATTACCAAAATATACAAATGTATATGTGCTTATGCTTACTATGACTTACCTGTGCCTTTTGGTTGTTTTGTCCGCCTCAATAAAGATTTGCTGCAAAATAAAAGAAATATATTAATATAATTTAAAAATAAAATTTTGGTGCGGCAAGATCCGAAAATTCCTTCAGAAATGGCGCCGAGTATTATTATTGTCTCATTCGCACAACTCTGAAAAATTTCCCAAAAAAGTGTGTTGATATTGTGGCGAATGTTATCAAGAATCGCTCATCTTCCAGCAATAGTGTATTTCCAGCACTAGCGTCACTACCACAACTACAGCTGTTTACATACATGACGTAAGAGCGAGAGAGGGAGAGGTAGCTCAAGTGTTTGCGAATGTGGCACAAAGAGGAGATGACGATAGATAAACGCTTCGAGAACACTGTTGCACGAATAAACCAGAAATGTGTAGACATTTCTAGGTTGTGAAGCTGCTGTTTGCTAGGGTATATAAACCGCGCAAAGACAACGCAAGTCAGTCAGTTTATTTTGAAGTGTTGAACGGTGAAGTACTAAACAGTGAATTAACCCGCGATAATGTACTACGGTTTTTAGTACTGAATAAAGCGTACTACTTAGTAAGCAGAATCTGAGTGTTTTATTTAACGTACAGTGATCGAACTCAGGGAAAATAGTCGAGGAATCATCGAATTCGTCACAATTGGTGTCAGAAGCGGTATTGTTAAATAAATACAAGGAAATTGAAAAGGATAACAAGGACATTGAAAAGGATAACAAGGACATTGAAAAGGATAACAAGGACATTGAAAAGGATAACACGGACATTGAAAAGGATAACTAGGATGTTGTAAAGGTAACAAGGACATTGCAAGGATATGGCAAAGTTTAATGACTTGAAGATCCAAAAACGAGTTGGAGAAACGTGGAATGGTAACAACAGGCAATAAGCCAGAGCAACAATCACGTCTATGCGAGGCTATGGGAGCGGAAGGAATCAACGTTGACGATTATGTTTTTCAGCTTTGGGAAGAGGGAGCGACGAAAATGGAAGAGCAAAAGGATACTCCGGATTCAGTGGCAAATGTGGACACAAACTCTTTGTTGGCTGCCTTGGCTCAGATGTCAAACAACATAACATCAAGCATGTCATCTCAGTTGGAGCAACAGAAGGCTTATATGTCATCAAGGCTGGAAGAGCAGGAGACACGAATTTCGTCGCAAATTTCGGCACAGGTATCATCGCAGATCTCCACTGAACTGGAAGAACACAAGGCTTATATGTCATCTCATCTGGAGGCACAAGATGCAAAGATTGCAGAACTTCAAGATAAAATTGACACTGAAGTTAATGCGTTGAGAGGACGGATCCAGGAGTTGCAGCTAAATCGTCCAACTGTTTCAACAATCGCACCCAAGGTAAAAACCCCATCATTTGACGGTTCTGTTCCTTTTCAGGTGTTCAAGCTACAATTTGAGAAGTGCATCGGTGAATAGCTGGAGCGTTGAGGATAAAGTCGCTGCGCTCTTCTTAGCATTGACAGGACCGGCAGCGGAAATCCTTCAAATTATTCCAGAAGGTGAAAGGAACAGCTATGAGGCATTGATGGGTGCAGTTGAGAGCCGTTACGGTGGCGAGCTTAGGAGGCAGATTTTTCGAATTTTTTTTTTTTTTTTTTTAGATAACAAGGTTCACAATGTAGAAGTAGAACGACCAGAGTGTGTGGACGCAATCCTAGAAGCATTGAACGGAAAGCAACGGAAAAATGGAGCAGCCATTAAATGCTTCAAGTGCGGAAAATCTGGCCATATTGTGCGTCATTGTAACATCGTTCTTTTCATCAGTCAATAGGTTGTACCCCATAATAACATTCGCCACACTGCCCTCCACCTAAGTCTGATCGTCCCGATCAGACACATTTCCCGATCCGAACGTTGCTAGTCTCTCCAGGGGAACCACTTTCATTTTGTTCCGTAACATTCCAACAGCCTGTATGCGGTAAACAACGTCGTTGATCCGTTTCACAACTCTGTATGGTCCTTCCCAGTTGCACTGAACATTGGGAGACACACTTTTCCTCCGTTGTGGCCCGTATAGGAATACTAAATCTCCTTTCAGGAACCCTTCCGTTTCCATTGCTTTGTCGTACCTGGTTTTCATGTTTTTGCTTATAGTTCTGGTGAATGGACCTGCTTCATCCAAGGTAATCCTCTCAACCGGTGCATCTGAGTTGCACTGCCTCATTCGACCAGTGCCTTTTGGTTGTTTTGTCCGCCTCAATAAAGATTTGCTGCAAAATAAAAGAAATATATTAATATAATTTAAAAATAAAATTTTGGTGCGGCAAGATCCGAAAATTCCTTCAGAAATGGCGCCGAGTATTATTATTGTCTCATTCGCACAACTCTGAAAAATTTCCCAAAAAAGTGTGTTGATATTGTGGCGAATGTTATCAAGAATCGCTCATCTTCCAGCAATAGTGTATTTCCAGCACTAGCGTCACTACCACAACTACAGCTGTTTACATACATGACGTAAGAGCGAGAGAGGGAGAGGTAGCTCAAGTGTTTGCGAATGTGGCACAAAGAGGAGATGACGATAGATAAACGCTTCGAGAACACTGTTGCACGAATAAACCAGAAATGTGGAGACATTTCTAGGTTGTGAAGCTGCTGTTTGCTAGGGTATATAAACCGCGCAAAGACAACGCAAGTCAGTCAGTTTATTTTGAAGTGTTGAACGGTGAAGTACTAAACAGTGAATTAACCCGCGATAATGTACTACGGTTTTTAGTACTGAATAAAGCGTACTACTTAGTAAGCAGAATCTGAGTGTTTTATTTAACGTACAGTGATCGAACTCAGGGAAAATAGTCGAGGAATCATCGAATTTGTCACAATTGGTGTCAGAAGCGGTATTGTTAAATAAATACAAGGAAATTGAAAAGGATAACAAGGACATTGAAAAGGATAACAAGGACATTGAAAAGGATAACAAGGACATTGAAAAGGATAACACGGACATTGAAAAGGATAACTAGGATGTTGTAAAGGTAACAAGGACATTGCAAGGATATGGCAAAGTTTAATGACTTGAAGATCCAAAAACTCAAAAACGAGTTGGAGAAACGTGGAATGGTAACAACAGGCAATAAGCCAGAGCAACAATCACGTCTATGCGAGGCTATGGGAGCGGAAGGAATCAACGTTGACGATTATGTTTTTCAGCTTTGGGAAGAGGGAGCGACGAAAATAGAAGAGCAAAAGGATACTCCGGATTCAGTGGCAAATGTGGACACAAACTCTTTGTTGGCTGCCTTGGCTCAGATGTCAAACAACATAACATCAAGCATGTCATCTCAGTTGGAGCAACAGAAGGCTTATATGTCATCAAGGCTGGAAGAGCAGGAGACACGAATTTCGTCGCAAATTTCGGCACAGGTATCATCGCAGATCTCCACTGAACTGGAAGAACACAAGGCTTATATGTCATCTCATCTGGAGGCACAAGATGCAAAGATTGCAGAACTTCAAGATAAAATTGACACTGAAGTTAATGCGTTGAGAGGACGGATCCAGGAGTTGCAGCTAAATCGTCCAACTGTTTCAACAATCGCACCCAAGGTAAAAACCCCATCATTTGACGGTTCTGTTCCTTTTCAGGTGTTCAAGCTACAATTTGAGAAGTGCATCGGTGAATAGCTGGAGCGTTGAGGATAAAGTCGCTGCGCTCTTCTTAGCATTGACAGGACCGGCAGCGGAAATCCTTCAAATTATTCCAGAAGGTGAAAGGAACAGCTATGAGGCATTGATGGGTGCAGTTGAGAGCCGTTACGGTGGCGAGCTTAGGAGGCAGATTTTTCGAATTTTTTTTTTTTTTTTTTTAGATAACAAGGTTCACAATGTAGAAGTAGAACGACCAGAGTGTGTGGACGCAATCCTAGAAGCATTGAACGGAAAGCAACGGAAAAATGGAGCAGCCATTAAATGCTTCAAGTGCGGAAAATCTGGCCATATTGTGCGTCATTGTAACATCGTTCTTTTCATCAGTCAATAGGTTGTACCCCATAATAACATTCGCCACACTGCCCTCCACCTAAGTCTGATCGTCCCGATCAGACACATTTCCCGATCCGAACGTTGCTAGTCTCTCCAGGGGAACCACTTTCATTTTGTTCCGTAACATTCCAACAGCCTGTATGCGGTAAACAACGTCGTTGATCCGTTTCACAACTCTGTATGGTCCTTCCCAGTTGCACTGAACATTGGGAGACACTCTTTTCCTCCGTTGTGGCCCGTATAGGAATACTAAATCTCCTTTCAGGAACCCTTCCGTTTTCATTGCTTTGTCGTACCTGGTTTTCATGTTTTTGCTTATAGTTCTGGTGAATGGACCTGCTTCATCCAAGGTAATCCTCTCAACCGGTGCATCTGAGTTGCACTGCCTCATTCGACCAGGACTCGTAGACCTCAGCACCTTTGCTCTGATGCACTCATCGCATTTGGCAATCCACTCCTTTACCGACTGACCGTAACCAACCCAATAAAATGTCTGCTTAATCCTCTCCAAGGTCTTCTTGACTCCTAGATGACCTCCACTTGGATCGTTATGCATTTCCCTGAGAACATCAGACATCCGCTTTCTTGGAACAACTATAAGCTTCCGAGCGCATTGACCATCCTCACTCTCCCATATTCGATGCAAACAACCGGATACCATTCGTAAACTGTTCAATGTGTCCAATATGACTTGGCAACTGGACTCGCCGCTGACATTTCTTTTCTTGTTGGTCGTTTGTTTCGCTCAAGCCCTCGGATCACACATGCCGGATCTGAATCTTCCTGTTGACTTCTCCGAATATTCTCAAGCAGGCATTTGTCTATCAAAGCCATTGGTTGAGGAGGTACCTTTGCCTTTCGAGTGTCCCTGTGCTTCACCTCTAATGAAACTCCGTTGGTGCAATACCTAATGTTGTGTCCAAAGATCAGAGGTAC
The DNA here is from genome assembly GCA_964058755.1 of Campiglossa producta. NCBI lineage: Eukaryota > Metazoa > Arthropoda > Insecta > Diptera > Tephritidae > Campiglossa > Campiglossa producta. The sequence continues at coordinate 47,192,850 of CAXKVI010000006.1, read as the reverse complement.
TTCTTGGCCATTGCACGTCATAACTCTATTTCTCAGGTTCATGTGAATGTCTCTCACAGCCAAGAAATCGACGCCAATGATGACTTCGTCCACAATATCTGCTACTAAGAAATTGTGGTATGTAGTCACATTCCCAATCACAACTGTGCACCGCACTTCTCCATGGACCAGTTACGGTCCGCAACTTTGCATCCTGTAATGGTCGCACTCTCTCATGGACCAAGTCACTTCGAATGATGGAATGAGTGAGTAACCGTCCTTTTCCGTGCAAGAAACCTCTAACAGTAACATTACCTGCTTTCCCTCCGACCTGCGACACAGAAACTATGGGGCATTCATCTTGCTCATCTCCTCCAGCGTTACCCTTACGTCCACTTTCATTGCCGAAGTCTCTGGAGCCGATGTTACAATGACGCACAATATGGCCAGATTTTCCGCACTTGAAGCATTTAATGGCTGCTTCATTTTTCCGTTGCTTTCCGTTCAATGCTTCTAGGATTGCGTCCACACACTCTGGTCGTTCTACTTCTACATTGTGAACCTTGTTATCTGGTTTACATAAAAGCGAGGCTGTCTCTTGTAATAAAGCGTGTGATACCGTCTCTGCGAATGTACTTTTGGGGTTTGCATATGCGGCTCGCTTCGTGTCTACATCCATTATTCCATTTATGAATCTTTGTATCTTTACCCTCACGATGTATTCCACGCGTGCGTCTGCGTTCGCCAAATGAGCTAACCTCTCAATGTCCCAATGGTCGCACTCTCTCATGGACCAAGTCACTTCGAATGATGGAATGAGATGCGCCAGTATCCACAGTGAGTAACCGCCCTTTTCCCTGCAAGAAACCTCTAACAGTAACATTACCTGCTTTCCCTCCGACCTCTTTAAGTAGGCTCTGATTCCTGTTATGATGGGCCGGTTAACTCGCTCGCTTGCATTTGCTTGGGGCTGTATAAGGCTGTATAAATGTGTTTGATGGCCCGTTCAGTAAGCAAATTGTTGAATTGCGACGATTTGAATTACTTCCCATTATCACTTACCACAATCTCAGGTGTTACGAAAATGGCATGGAAAATTTTCACGGCTTCGAGTAACGGAAACTTCGTGTAATGATCTACGACAAAAAAAATTCCAATGTTCCCCTTTCTTGAACCGGGATAAAGACCAAGGGAATCGACATAGAGTTTCTGAAAAGGACGTTAGACAGTGTACTGCGAAGACATAGGGGATCGAAGGGTAGCGTTGGATGGTTTGCTTTGTTGCTTGTTTCGCAATTGCGAATATAATCCTTGACGTCGATCGTCATATTGGGCCAATAGAAATTCTTGCGTAACCGCTCCAAGGTATTTGCGACTCCTCCATGGCATTTGTTAGGCTGGCAGTGGGCATTTCGTATCACGTCTTCAGCGATGGATTTTGGGATCCATAGCTTCCAGTTGTGCACATCTCGCTCAGGGCTACCATTGGCATGTTCGGTTCTTTTATATATACTATCATCAACTATTTGTATGTCAGACAAACGACTCTGATTCATTTCCACGTGATTTATTAACTTTTTATACTCTTCGGACGAAAATTGTTAAGTTTCTGGGAGAAATAGGCAATTGGGACCTCGATACCGTCTTCACTCTTCTGCGCCAAAACCGCGCCAACTCCGAGTTTGGATACATCACATTGGATGATGAACGGTTTTTCGTAGTTAGGACTAGCTAAGACAGGAGCGGAGCATAAAACGTGTTTCAAGGTATCAAAAGATTTCTGACCTTCGTCGTTCCAAGTAAAATTCTTGTTTTTCTTCAACAAGTTAGGCAACGGGGTGGTAATCGACGCCGGACTTGTTTAACCGTAGTGGGTATTGGGTAATCTGTGACGGCAGAGATCTTTTCCGGGTCGGTTCGCAAAGTTCCGTTTCCCACAATATATCCAAGGTATTTTACCTCAGCGATGCAGAACTTGCTCTTTTCGACTGTGATGGTTAACCCAGCTTTTCTTAACTGATGAGCAACATCAGAGAGAACGGACATGTGACAATCAAAGTCTGCGGACAATATGAGAAGGTCATCTAAATAGACAAAAAACTTGGTTTTTCAATTGTGGTGGAATGACGTGGTCCATCAAGGGGCAAAGGGCTTGAGAGGCGGTACATAAGCCAAACGGCATTTCACAGTAACGACACAGCGGCCGATTGGGGGCTGTAAAACAAGTATAATCTGGAGAGTTTTCGGACAAGGGGATTTGCCAAAAGGCTCGGCGGTATTCTGCTCAATATACCATCAATATGTGGAAGCGGATAAGCGTACTTAACGGTTACGCTGTTTATTTTTCTTGAATCAAGACACAGACGGACTTTATTCTTCACTAATACAACCGGACTGGACCAAGGACTGACGCTTCGATCACACCTAGTTTAAGCATCTCGTCAATCTCCGCATGAAATAACTTCTCTACCGCGGGAGATATGGGAAAGTACCTTTGCTTGATCGGACGGGCATTGGACTGCAACTCTATCACGTACTCCATAAGAGACGTTTTTCCTAAACCTTCTTTTTCGCAGTTCGGAAATCTTTTTTTAATATACTTGAACTTGACTTGTTGCTCATCAGTTAGAAAAATGGCATTATCATCAGGTCCTACATCGAGGACAACCTCGGATATTATGTGGGGCGCTATTCGGAATTTAACCCAAAAATCGACTCCTAAAATAACTTTTTGCGACATGCAATTTTACTTCCAGGTCTATGACACCAAAAACCACTTGCGGCTTACCATCAGCAGTACAAACCTCTGTTTTGTGGTCTCGCAACTTATTTTGATTGCGAATATCGTCGGCCAGTGAGGATCCAATGCACGAAACCTGGGCTCCACTGTCTAGCAATCCCAAATACTCTACACCATTAATAACTACCTTCGCATACGGCCTTAGGTCAGATGACTTCTAGGTCAACGAGCAAACAAAAGTTTTAAGGAACTTTCGTTTTTCCTTAATACCTCGCCAAAATTCTTTTATACGGAGAGATGAACGGCTGGGTCAGGTTATGCGAATGGAAAAAGAAGCTCCAGCACAGAAAGTTTTACTATCGACACCCGAATTCGGCAGCAGAGGAAGGGGGAGGCCTCGACTGAGATGGAAACAACAGGTGGAGGATGACTTGTACTCCCTTGGGGTTTCCAATTGGCGTCAGTTATCGCTAAAAAGGAATGACTGGCGTGCTTTGATTCGAAACGGCCAAAATCGCCTAGGCGGTTAAGCGTCATTATGACGCAAGCCAAGATTAGATTAGAACGGCTCAAACATTCGGATACGGTATTAACTTGGGTGAAAATTCGGTCTCGGGCTTCCTTGTAATTCTGCAAAAGGACATTGTATGAAATAATCTTATGGGCAAATAGACAGGTCTTAGAAGACTTGTTACTTTCTTCGGGTTGTAAAATCAGAAGTTTTAATATTTGGGTCTCTGGTCTTTACGAGGGTTCAACCTGGAAGCCTCGTTCGCCTTCGAGTTTCCTGAACACGTCTCACATTTTGAACTATATACATTTGTTTTGCCACAGCCATAAGAGAATACCGTTCTTTCCTCTAGGCAATCCATGTATCTATGACCTTTGGATCGGCAATTCCAGCATATTAACTTAGACGCGTCAAACGACCGCTTCACTAATTCGTCCACTTCGCATTCTATATCTTCCGATGTATCTTCCTCGAACTGCAGTTCGTTGGCGTATCGAAGTGGAATGGAGCGTGTATTTTATGTTGATTGCAAAATGTTCGGATGGTTAATTTCATTTGCGAGGCTCTCGCCCTTTAAGCAAAACCTACGTAGTTCGTTTATCGAGTTAATGCGCACATACAGTAACTGCTGACGGATTCGGGGTCGCAAATTGTGCTGCAAGATCTCTATGAGCTCCACCTCAGTCAGTGGTTCAGCTAGGTAGGTAGGTAGAAGTGGCTGCCGCAAAGGCACACCTAGGCCAGTAATAAAAGGCCCGTTGTGATACCACCAAACACTAGGAAAGTCAGTCCCGGGGCCCGGCCATATGGAAAATCCCAGTGCTGTCGGGACTCTCCATATAGCCGAAACCCGGGACTGAGACTCCTAACCGACACCGCTACCCCTCCTCGAACCATTTTGATAACTTGATGAAGGCCATCAAGTCCTTTATGTCTAGCTCCGCGACCTGGCTTAAGCTAACCAGGAAGGGAACTCCCAGAGAGCGCCTTCTCGCTCCGCTTAAGGCCGGGCAGTTGCAGATGAGGTGCTCCACCGTTTCCTCTTCCTCATCCTCTTTGCAACTCCTGCAGCATCGTCGGTAGGGAACGCCTAGCCTTGCTGCGTGCCTACCAATAAGGCAGTGCCCGGTTAAAACACCTATTAATATGGAGATTTCCTTCCTTTTTAGGGCGTATATGTGTCTAGATCTTTTAAGATCGCGTTTTGGCCAGGTTTGCTTGGATATCCGGCACCCTGGGGCTTGTAGCCATCTTTCGTTGGCTTCGCGGAGTGTATGCTCCTTCAGCATTAGCTTACACGTGGCAAACGGCATACCTATGCGCTCTTTATCTTGAAGAATCTGCTTGGTCGTGCCGTGCCTGGCAAGTTCGTCTGCCCTACAGTTTCCCTCAATGTCCCTGTGTCCCGGGACCCATGTGAGGTTCACGCGGTTCTGTTGGGCCATCTCTTGAAGAGATCGACGACAGCTGAGCGTCAGTTCAGAGTTGAACGAGTAAGAGCCAAGGGATTTGATGGCCGCTTGGCTGTCGCTGAAAATTCAGATATCCTGTCCGATGGTGCGTTCACCTATCCAAGTCACGGCGTCCATGATTGCAGAAACTTCAGCCTGGAAGACGCTGCAGTGATCAGGTAGTCTAAAGGAGAGTTCTAGGTCCAAATCTCTTGAGTAAACCCCTCCTCCGACTCTGGATCTAACTTCGAGCCGTCGGTGTATATAAAAGTGCCGCCATTAGTAGCGGGACACCGATCTATGTTCTCCCAGTCTTCCCTGCTGGGAATGTTTATTCTAAAACAACAATCTCCGACTGTTGTGGTCGCACACCGATCTGTGCTCATAGGGAGAAAGCTGTAAGATCTTAGAATACAGGAGTGTCCAATAGTGCTTGCGCCCCAGACGGACGTTTCCCTTAGACGCACAGCCGATGCTGCTGCTGCCCGGTACCCTTCCAGATCGAGTGGCAAAAAGCCAAGAATGGCCTGGAGAGCTTCATTGGGCGTTGTTCTTAACGCCCCGTTTATACAGATCATGCTCGATCTGTGGACTTTCCCTAACAGATTTAGGTTTGTTGCCTTTCTTAGCGCAGGCCACCATACCACGACTCCATACAGCATAATTGGCTGGATTATCGCAGTAAAGATCCATCTGCAAATTTTGGGGTTGAGCCCCCATTTTTTGCCAATGGCTCTTTTACACGTGTAAAGTGCAATGCACGCTTTCCTCTGGCGCTGGATGACATTCTCCTTCCAGTTAAGCTTTCTATCTAGAACTGTGCCTAGGAATTTGGCTTTGTCAGCTAAGTTCAGGCGCACGCCATCTAGTTCTGGTAGGTTCAGCGGTGGTATCTTGTACCGCCTGGTATAAAGGACAAGCTCCACCTTTCCCGGGTTGATGCTAAGTCCGCAGCGAGAGGACCATGAAGAAACTTCTCGCAGTGCTACTTGCATCAAGTCACACAGGGTTTGTGGGAATTTGCCCCTATATGCAACAGCTAAATCGTCTGCATATGCCACTCTCTTCCCGCCCCCCACCTTGTGTCTCGTAGAAGCGAGTTTACGGGTTCCTCTTGTGATATAGCGTGAAAGATCAACTGTTCCCAGTGAAGAAACTATTTTCCTTCCCTTTAGTAGTTGATCAATTAGTCCAATAAGAGACCTATTTATGCCCAGGTTTGTTAAAGCAGTGTTAATAGCCTCCGGCTTTATATTGTTGAAAGCCCCTTCGATGTCCAGAAAGGCCACGAGACAGTACTCCTTTTCGTGCAATGATTTTTCAACAATAGAGACTAAGCTGTGGAGCGCAGTTTCCGTTGATTTACCTTTGGTGTATGCATGTTGATAGCTAGAAATAAGGTTGCTATCAATAGTAGAGGAGAGATAATCGCTAATTATCCTCTCGAAGGTTTTAAGTGCAAAAGACGAGAGACTGATCGGTCTGTAGTCTTTAGGCTCATAGTGTGAGGCATTCCCAGCCTTTGGAATAAAGACTACCGTGGCGCTTCTCCAGGAGCACGGAATGTAATTAAGAGCCAGGCAGGCTGAATAGAGAACTAACAGCCATTTAGCTGATATTTCCAGCGTGTTTATGAGTTGTGCGGGGAAAATCCCGTCTGGCCCAGCTGCCTTGAACGGCTCCAAGCTTTTGATTGCCCACCTTACCCTTTCCTCCGTAATGGGTATGTTTACCGCCAGGTTTGTTGCAGATGCTACAGGTGCATCATACAAGTTCCCCGGAAAGTGTGTGTTCAGGAGCAGCTCCAGGGTTTCCCCTTCCGTGCTGGTCCAAGATCCGTCAGGCTTCCGTAAATAGCTAATGGCTGTTTGAGTTTTTGATAGCACTCGTCTAAGTCTCGCTGTATCATCGACTTTTTCGACCCCGGTGCAGAAATTTCTCCACGAAGTTCTCTTCGCTTGCCTTAGAGCCTTTTTATAGGCCCTCAGTTTAGCTTTATATTCGAGCCATTCAGGCTCCGTACCGATGCTCTTGGCCTTGTTAAATTGCTTCCTGCATGATATACGGAACGAATCCAGGTCGTAAGACCACCAGTGGGGTCTATGTTTGCCGCGTGGTTTTGGTACTGGACAAGCCTGCTCTAGGGCATTTGAGAGCGCGTTGTAAAGGTCGTTACCAGATCATCCAGTTCTCCCACTGATGAGGGGCCTTGTGGAGGTAATACTGGTAGGTCCCTAGCTAATATTTGGTTATGTAGCTGCCAGTTAGTGTTGCGTGGATTTCGTTTCATAACTGGCTGCTCAACAATAAAGTCTAACACAATTTCTATGTACCGATGGTCAGAAAATGAATGCTCATCAAGAACACGCCATTTTCTGACCCACTCATAAGCGCCTTCGCTACAAACAGTGAGGTCTATAACCTCCCTACGAGCTTTAGTTATAAAAGTAGGCTCGTTACCCACGTTACAAACCACCAGGTTAGTTGTTAGTAGGTAGTCAAACAGAGACTCGCCCCTAGCGTTAATATCGGAGCTTCCCCACTGGACGTGATGAGCATTAGCGTCAGCTCCAATATTAAGATGGCCCGTACAGAAATTATCCACCAGATCTTTCACCTCCTTTTGTGGAGGAGGTTCTTCGGCGTCATAGGGCATATAGACCGACGCCATCGTTAGGCTGGTGCTGCCGACTGTTAAGCTGGCAGCTGTAACGTCACCATTTGAGTAGTTGGGTTATAGAAAGGTGTTTAGCTCAGACTTTACCAAAATACAGGTTCTGACCTTGCCCTCATCATTGGCTTGGATGAGCTTGTACCCCTTAGTCCCCAATCCACAGATCCTAGAGCTATTGACCCAGGGCTCTTGGATAAGGACCACGTCTACGTCGCCTTTAGAAAGACGACTGCTTAAAACAGCCGAGGCTGCTTTAGATTTGTGCAGATTTATCTGAAGCACCACCAACATGAGAGAGCTCAGACTTCCCTGCCGCCAGCGTGTCGTCGAGGTCTGGCCTGTTCCGGGGGCTGTCTCTCAACGAGGAGTTGTTCAGAGCACCTGCACGATTTGGCGTGGCGGGAACTCTGCTGTCTGAAGCAGCATCAACGTTAGTGTGCTCAGGTTTAGCCACGATCGTGACGTCGAGGCCTTCTTCGTCAAGCAGGCTTTCTTCTATCGCCGAGTTGTTCGCAGCACCATCGCAATTTGACGTGGCGGATAACATACTTTCCGCGTCGGACTCCTCTGCTTCCCCTTCCGATGCCTCGATCTCCGAGTCCTCCGGAGCGTCCGGAATAGCAGCGCGCTGTGCATCGCCACGGTATACGTGGATCACGATCTGACCCAAGCCGTAATGCACTCGTCCGTTGCACCGTTTAAGGGGCTCGAGCGCCTCCTTATTCAGAGTGATAACCACCTGTCTATTGGGCCCAACCACATCATCGACCAGATTGACGCCGCAATCCTGCGTCGGGAGAGACGGATTCCAGACCTGCAGCATCTCAAGAATATTCTCGGGTTCTGCAGGGACGGCAGGAATCCATGCCCTTGCCCTTGGCCGAGCAGGAATGTCCTTCCAGTCTACGACATCTAGTCTTGCCCCTGGGTAGACTTCACCCAGTCTTGCAACTGCTGCCTTATACATTGCGACAGTTCTTGCATCCTCGCACGCGAATATTTTGATCTGACCTTGGTGCCAGCCCGCGTCAGTACCTCGCGGCGGACTACCCGGAGACTCACGCATTAAGTCGAGGAGGGCCCTGCCCATTTCATTCCGGACATACAGCCACTGGTCTTTGGGGATGGACCAACGGTCGTTACCTCGGTCAATGAAACCTTTAAGGATTCTGTCCTTGGTTACTTCAGCAAAGCTGAGTTTTCCCACTACGGGGTTGACCTGATGCCGCTTCGGATGGGGGTCTACCTCTCCGTCCGATCTCTGGCGTTTGAAGGGATTACCGTTCACCCTCTTAGGCACATAGGGCCTCTGGAAATTTGGTATCAGAGCTTTCGCTTCCTCCACCATCTTCCTTTCTTCCGGCGACAGCTTCTCCTGCGATGCTCCCTCATATTTCTTAAGGATCCTTGCGGCCTTTCTTTTATCCCAGTACGCAGAGCGTCGGGGAGATGCCTCTTGGGGGGGATTCAGACTCGTAGTTGCCATCGCGGTCTCTCCCTTTGCGGCGTCTTCCTTCTCTTTCGAAACTCTGAAACCAGGTCGTGAGAGCATTGCCCCAGATGTGAAGAGATTGGGTTTCGTACCAGCGCTTAATGGAAGTTTAGCTTCCGCCGTTTTCTGCTTGACTGCGTAGGCAGCCGCACTGCTGCTTGCTCCCATCAAGTCACTCTTACTTGATAGCAGTTTGGGGGATGACTGACCCGTTGTTTCCATCGCTGTCGGCCTCCCAGTTAACTTTGAGGCGGAGTTTGTCCTCCGGCGTTGTGTTTTCGCTTGCTCCAGCATAGTTCTTCTCTGCTGCGGAGTAAACGAAGTCGTTAATTGCTTTGTATTTTGCGTGTTCTTCATCTTGTTCGTACGACCCCTCGCCGGACAAGGCCAGCTTAGGGTCAAGGGTAGTGTAAGGGGAAGTGTGTCGTCCGCCGCGGCAGAGCCCCATACCGCGGTAAGACCATAGTTACTCCCTGAGGCGGCCCGGTATCAGTGAGGCTCCGTTCGACTACAGCCCGGCTGCAAACGTCCAATGGGCACGGTATCGCATAACACCCTGGATTGGGAGGGAAAAGTTTTGCACATTTATATAGCGAGCCGCTTGCTTCAAGACAGACGCCCGCTTACAGCCGCACCTCATGGTGTACAGACGCTGCGAAAAAGACCCCGGTGAGCCCTTAAACCAAGTATGTCAGAGTGGCCCCACCGGGGCTCCCTCTCTTTCTGCCGCGAGCCTAGGTAGCTCAACGTTGCCCAGAGTGCACGAACGAGGACGCAAGAGTCGGGATTGAGCGCGGTCACTCAGCAACCACACCCCATTACACTCCCTTGGTTCAGCTAACTTGAGAACAGAGTTCCTGAGCTCACCACAGCTCTCGGTCATACCCTGCTTTCTGCTCCTAATCTGCTCCTTCAACTCAAAATCGCTTTTTTCGCTTCCAAGTGACGCGTTCCACTGACTGTCGGTATCTCCAGTACCAATCTTTCGCATCGTGCGTGAACAGGCTTTGTACGTGTTCGCAAAGCAAATTATAATTACCACCGAGTGTATCGATGACCTGGCATTCGATGCGATAAATAAAACTATCGGCCGACAATCGTGAGGATCCGTCGAAAGTGACTCCCCAGTTCGAAATGAGTTGAACTACTCGACCAGAATTCGGTACAGTCGACATATCGCTAAATCGAAACTGATCAAACGCACCATGGAAGGTTTGGTTGGAGTTGTTGGGCAAATGAGGTATGTCCCTAGGCCAGAATCCCGTCGAATTGTTGTTCGGTGGACCTATTGGGACATGATTAGTCCCTGGGCTATGATTATCCACGGGTGAGCTGCTGGTGCACCTGGATTTTCCCTATTCAAGTTTAGTCTAGCTAAGACATTGGCAAGGGTACTTTCAAGCCTCTGGTCAATCAGGTGTGCTACTCTGCTCTCAAGGGTTTCATGGCAGATTGCACAGTCATTGTTCCGTGCCTTACCCTGACTATACGCCATTGTAAGAAGAAGCAAAACTAAACCAAAGAAAGCTTGCCTTATACGTGGAAGAAGAAGACAGCCCAAGGCTGTAGCAGTGAAACATTCCCGGAGGCCAACTATCTAAACACTCCCAAAAAAAATTTCCCCCATTGATCTATCAGTGGATCGCAAATTCACGATACACGTTCAATATAGATGTAGAGTGTGACAAGGCTCTTAGAACTGATTGAAGGAAGGTTAGATTAGCTACAAACTACAGGGTGTTACGAAGCAGCAAAGAAAATTATAGGTGGACAAAGTGATGAAGTCGAAACTTGAGGGAAAAATAAGTTGCTTTGTTAGGGACAGGATCAGTTGCTTGTAGCTACGGTACATATACCCCCCTAGAGTGTTGGTGAGGTCGGTAGCTTCCCCCTATCTTTTTGGATATCCTTTTGGTTGTAAATCGCACGCTTTCCTGTTTTAACGTCTTCTAACTCATACAGGCAATTGCCGTTTAGTGCGACAACTTTAGCTTTTAGGAACTTTAGCGCAAACTTGGTACAGAATTTTTTTGTGGCATCACTAATAACCAAATTTCTACGATACCGCTATCGCCTACTTCGAATTTTTCCGCTGAACTTCGCAAATTATATCGTTTCGCAGAACATTCGAAAGATTTTTTCATATGTTCACAAATTGATTTCCGTATTAATGCAAATTTATCTGTTCTATCAAGAATATTATCATCTAGGGACCCTAATTTCCGTAATAGTTGATATTCGTCACCATGTGATGGCATTTGCTGGCCGAATAGTGCATAGTATGGGGTACAACCTATTGACTGATGAAAAGAACTTCTTAATGCCTCTGCAATGCTTGGCAAGTGTTTGTCCCATAGCATTTGTTAGGCTGGCAGTGGACATTTCGAATCACGTCTTCAGCGATGAATTTTGGGATCCACAGCTTCCAGTTGTGCACATCTCGCTCAGGTTTACCATTGGCATGTTCGGTTCTTTTATATACAGGCAAACGACTTTTTATACTCTTCGGACGAAAATTCGGACGATTCTATATCAACTAACGGACGGAACTCTAACTCATTGACTTCTTCGAAGTTTTGGCGGGATAAGGTATCAAGAACCACGTTTAAAGTACCTTTTCGGTGCTCTATATTGAACCTAAAACCTTGAAGCTTCAATGACCACCTGGCTAATTGGGTGGATAGGTCGCTTTGGCGCATCAGCCACTGAAGACAGGCATGGTCGGTCACAATTGTAAAGTCTTGCCCTTCAACATAGGCCCGGAACTTCTTTAAACTGAGAATAGCTCGAGGCACTCTAGCTCCGTGACGCTGTAGTTACTTTTGGCCTTTTTAAGTTTCTGGGAGAAATATGCAATTGGGACCTCGATCGGGTCGGTTCTCAAAGTTCCGTTTCCCACAATATATCCAAGGTATTTTACCTCAGCGGTGCAGAACTTTATCTTTTCGACGTTGATGGGTAAGCCAGCTTTTCTTAACTGATGAGCAACTTCAGAGAAAACGGACATGTGACAATCAAAGTCTTCGGACAATAAGCGCAGATAATAGGCAAAAATTGGTTTTTCAATTGTGGTGCAATGAAGTGGTCCATCAAGCGGCAAAGGGCTTGAGGGGCGTTGCATAAGCCAAACGGCATTATACAGTAACGATACAACGGACGATTGGGGACTGTAAAAAAGTATAATCTGGAGTTTTCGGACAAGGGGATTTGCCAAAAGGCTCGGCGCAGTTCTAGTGAAGGGATGTATTTTTCCTTTGATATTCTGCTCAATATATCATCAATATGGGGAAGCGGATAAGCGTCCTTAACGGTTACGCTGTTTATTTTTCTTGAATCAAGACACAGACTGACTTTATTTGGCTTCTTCACTAATACAACCGGACTGTACCAAGGACTATTAGGCGACTCTTCGATCACAACTATTTTCAGCATCTCGTCAATCTCCGCGTGAACTAACTTCTCTACCACGGGAGATATGGGAAAACACCTTTGCTTGATCGGACGGACATTGGGCTGCAGCCTTCTTTTTCGCAGTTCGGAAATATTTTTAATATACTTTAACTTGACTTGTTGCTCGTCAGTTAGAAAAGGCCATTATCATCAGGTCGTACATCGAGGGCAACCTCGGATACTATGTGGGGCGCTATTCGGAATTTAACCCAAAAATCGACTCCTAAAATAACTTTTTGCGACATACTTGTAATAACGAAGAACGTAATCAATTGACGCCTATCCTCAAATTTCACTTCCAGGTCTATGACACCAAAAACCACTTGCGTTTTACCATCAGCAGCAGCAGAACAGCTCTTTTGTGGACTCGCAACTTATTATGCTTGCGAATATCGTCGGCCAGTGAGGATCCAATGCACGAGACCTGAGCTCCACTGCCTAGCAATCCCAAATACTCTACACCATTAATCAGTACCTTCGCATACGGCCTTCTTTTTCACTTCTTGGTCAAAGAGCAAACAAAAGTTTTAAGGGACTTTCGTTTTTCCTTAATGCCTCACCAAAACTCTTTTATACGGACAGATGAACGGCTCAAACATTTGGATACGGTATTAACTTGGGAGAAAATTCTGTCTCGGGCTTCCTTGTAATTCTTCAAACGGACATTGCACCGAATAATCTTATGGGAAAATAGACAGGTCTTAGAAGACTTGTTACTTTCTTAGGGTTGTAAAATCAGGGGTTTTAAGATTTGGGTCTCTGGTCTTTGCGAGGGTCCAACCTGGAAGCCTCGCTCGCTTCCGAGTTTCCCGAACACGTCTCACATTTTGGCGTATATACATTTCTTTTGCCACAGCCATAAGAGAATACCGTTCTTTCCTCTAGGCAATCCATGTATCTATGACCTTCGGATCGGAAATTCCAGCATATTAACTTAGACGGGTCAAACGACCGCTTCGCTAATTCATCCACTTCGCATTCTATATCTTCCGATGTATCCTCCTCGCAATGCAGTTCGTTGGCGTATCCAAATGGAATGGACATCCTGTTGATTGCATATCCTGTTGATTGCAAATTGTTCGGCTTGTTAATTTCATTCGCGAGGCTCCCGCCCTTTAAGCAAAGCCTACGTAGTTCGGCGAGCGAGTTAATGGGCAAATACAGTAATTGCTGACGGATTCGGGGTCGCAAATTGTGCTGCAAGATCTCTATGAGCTCCACCTCAGTCAGTGGCACTTGTAAAGGTTCAGCTAACTTGAGAACAGAGTTTCTGAGCTCACCACAGCTCTCGGTCATACCCTGCTTTCTGCTCCTAATCTGCTCCTTCAACTCAAAATCGCTTTTTTGTTGTTGGAAATTAGTGCTGAGGGCTTGACATAGAGAAGTCCAAGTGACGCGTTCCACTGACCGTCCGTATATCCAGTACCAATCTTTCGAATCGTGCGTGAACAGGGGTCGAATCGTTACAGTCGTTAACGAAACAAGTATCGAACGATCGCAAATTACGTGAGACGTACTCGAACGAACGGATTGACATGATAACAGTCGACCGGAGACGTATCGGAATTGTAAAATTTATTCACCCCTATTCTGCATTTCAATTACGTTCCCGCTCTACGCTCCGCTGGGATCGAAAGTATGTATTCTGCGTTACGCTTGAATTGAAAGAAGAAGAGGAAGAGCTATTACTTTTTCGAAATCAGCTGTTTGCCTTGGAATGTGTGAAACTGAAACATAACAAAGCAAATTTACACAAATTTGTGTTATTGAAATAAAAGCAAACTTTCATTATAATTTATTAATTTAATTAGGCAAATTAACTAATTACATATGTATTGAGCATTACAAAATAAATGGAGTGAAATTTTATAGATTAAATTACCCTAGTTTTAATGGTGTTAGTAAAATTGTTGGGTTGGTTTTGATGGCTGTGATGAAGTTGTATATGCAATTTAAGTTTTCGTTTGTATGCTTCCAAGTATGGAATCGATATCCGCGGCAATATTATTGGTTGAGGAGGAGAGCAGCGCATCTGATAATGCTGAGGTGAGAATGGAAAGGAGAAGACTACGACATATGTGCGATCCATTTCAGATGAATGACGTACGGTAAGTAATTGCACGGGACAGTGGAAAATTTTAATACAATTGCTTTACTTATTTAGATTCTAAAAAAACTTTCGATTTAATAAGGACGCATTCAAGTATGTCCTAGATACTTTTGCGGAAGAAATGACAGCAAGGACTTTGACTTCGTTATCTCTTTAGTTTCTTGTATTGCCGGATCTACGAGAACGGTACCAGTACTTGTGCTGTACCCATCGTGCCGAAACGACCCGGGCCGTTTTCTTATATCGACCCGGCCAAGAGCAATACACTCGAGGTGACCCTGTCTGACATTTAGGCAGGGCTACACCTCGTTACAACAACAACAACAACTTCGTTATCTCCGCTTAACATTGTAGTATCTGCTTTAAGATTTTTTGCGGAAGGCAGTTACCAACATGGAGTGGGTGCAGACTACAATGTTGGAATGGCACAGCCAACCGTGTCAAGGTCACTGTCAAACTTTCTGCAGATAATGCAACGAAAGCTATCCCCACAGTGGATAAAATTCGAGCAAAACGAAGCAGAAAAACAAGAAGCCAAACAAGATTTTTATGCGAAGGCTGGTTTTCCAGGAGTAATTATGTGCGTTGTTGGCACGCACATAAAAATAATCAAGCCGTCAGAAGAAGATTTCCTGTATTACAACAGAAAAGGGTTTTATAGCATGAATGCTATGGTGGTAAGGATTGTATTTCATGACATCAAACAGATAATCGGTGAGAATAAGAACAGTACAATTGATAAGGTTTACAAGGCCGGACTTGTACTGTTATTACGCTCAACGCTGCACAATGAGCGCTATTACTTGCCTTACTATAGTGATATTATTAATTTTTTTATGGTCATATGGTGCAGACTTTCATTACAGTCAAAATGGCATTAAAAGGTTGAAATGTCAAATTTTGGAATTGTACTGTTCTTATTCTCACCGATTCAATTGTAACAATTTATTTTTTGTAGGTGTGCGATCACAAAATGCGTATAAGAAGAATTGATGCAAGGTATCCTGGATGCAATCACGACTCCCATGTATGGGGATTGAGCAAGCTGATGTGTTATATGGAACGACGATATTGTGAAGGTGAAAGGAACACATGGCTGTTAGGTATTTAATTATGTACGTTTCTTAGTCAGTTTTAAATAGTTATTCGCATTTTTCACAGGTGATGCTGGGTATCCATTGCAACCTTGGCTAATGACTCCGTATCGTTCCGTAAGTCAAGGCAGTCGGCAAACTACCTATAACACGAGGGACTCCAAAACTAGGAACATGATAGAGCGCACGATGGGAGTCTTAAAGAACCGGTTTCGATGTATGTTGGGTGCTCGAGAACTCCATTACTCACCTCAAAAAGCCAGTCAAATGATAAACGTTGCTTGTGCACTGCACAATATTTGCATTTTTTACCAAGTTGAAGATTTGAATGCCAATGAATTTGATTGTGAAATCCGTCAAGAGGAAGAGGAAGACGAACAAAGCAATGACCCTAATTATACTTCCACAGCAAATCGTATTCGAGACAACATACTCTCTACTTTTTGAAATGTATACAATAAGCTGTTCGTTATATCAACTTTTTTTGCAAATTTTAAGTTCGCCGGGCGGAATATGATAGATCTTCCTCTAAAAATAAGATGTGCAAAATTTTATTCCAATTGGATAAATTTTAAAATTTTTTTAGTTTGCTGGTATTAATCATTTTATATAATCAACTGCACCCTGAATGCACATGGTTTTCGAAATTTTCAAATGCAACGTGCAAGTTCTAAAACTTATCCGATCAGGGTAAAATTTTGCACAGCTTATTTTTAGACCAAAATGCATCATATTCCGGCCGGCAAAAAAAAATGTTTCCTTAACGAACAGCTTAGTACACAATTTTATTTAAAACATGCTTTTATTTTACTTAAATTAAGAAATGCAGATGGGCAATTCACGTCAGTCTGCTTATCAAGTAATCTGTTTAAAAATTATTTCGATCTAGCACATAAACAGATAGCTTGATAAGCAGACTCACGTGAATTGCCCAAGAGTATTTTTCATTTTGTTACTAAAGTAATATAAATATAAAAAATTGCATTCATTTCAATTCACAGCTTTCTTATTGAGGATATTAAAAAAACAAAAACAAAAATCATTTCAATTCACAGCTTTCTTATTGAGGATATTAACCCTAGAAAGATAACGTTATTTTTTACCTCTGGAAAGGTAACGATACGTCATATTGACGTATCTTCATTTAATGGCTTTTAAGGATGTAAAAAATATAAAACTTATTTGTTTTTTGACTGAGATCATTCATTTTCAGTCTTATATGGAACACATAAATATAAAATTAAAGATAATATGAGATTAATAAAGAAAATCATTTTGTTTGACAAAAAGTAAACAAATAGAAGTTTGAGAGCGTAAAAAAATGTGTACGTCGTTTCGACGTACGTTATCTTTCTAGGGTTAAAAAAACAAAAACAAAAATCAGGTTTACAATTATTCCGAGTCTTCCTTATAGTTCGGATCTAATTTCAGCATCTGCATTTTTATTTCCACCTTTTGTGTTAGCAGTTTTTCTTTAATCCGGTTATGTCGTTGCTGTTCTTCAAGCTGCTTTGCTGCAGTATTTGCAATAGATTCCATAGAACGATTCATTCGCCGTAAATATGTTACAACTTCGCTAATTTTTCCATCATAAGATTCATTAAATGTTTTTCTATCAGCATGAAATTGTTTTTGAAGATCGGTTTGCTCTCTTAATAATGTTGCTGCACTCTCCTTATCTGCTCTCCTTTCTCTGTGCAGGCTGGCAGATCTGCTAGTTGAAGGCACATCGTCCGAACATGCGGAAATGTCCATTTCGGTGGTTTGGATAGGCACTTGTGTACTATCGCCAAAATCTAATGTACTTGTAATACCACTTGTACAGGTTTCCAAGCCCGTCAAACGTACAACTTTTTCCTCCAGTGGGCTTATTCGTTGAAGACGACACTGGCTCCCCCGGTGTCATCATTTCTTTTTTATTGCCTGACAGCTTACGTTTTATGTAGCACTTCCAGTCAATCCAAACCTGTAACAAAATGTTAGATTTTAAAAATTCATTTTCAATTCATTCAATACCTTACCTTTCTCCATGTATAACCGTCTTTTGATGGGGGACCAAGTGCATTTAAAGAAGATGCAACCTCTTCCCAAAACGCCTGTACATCTTCCTTCGGTAAATGGTGGAAACCCTTCGCAATATCTGCTTTAGTGTCCATTATATCCGCCAATTATGCATATTGCTCTGGTGTTGTTTTTGACCTGCAAACATATCCAAAAACATCATTAGAGCACAAAAACAAAACATAGTGAGCGTTTTAGAACTTTTAAGTACAAGTTTTACTTACATTTTAAGAATTTTAATAAAAAAACGCTGATATTAAATTTATATTGGATGGAAAATGAAAAATAATTAGTTATCCGCCAACAAAATTGCAACGTAGAAAAACGGAGCTACGATTGAAGTGTAGAATAGACAGAATTGTAAGTTTCGAAGTTGGTCTGAACGGAAACGGAACGCATAATACCGTAGTTGTCAAACGGAGAAAATTTCAATCCAAGTCGAAATGCAGAATAGGGGTGATTATCGATTACTTTTGTCTCCTTCTTCTATTTTTTAAGTCACAATAGATTTTGGAAGTGTCAAAATAAATACAAAAAAAATTTACGAAATAAAGAATTTAAAATGGATTGGAGTCTTTTCTTTTATTTAAGTTCCAGTGATGAAGAAAATTATGAAAGGGTTGTGCGAAAGCAACTCCGCGACAGAAGCAATCCGCTGGCGTTACCAAATAATGCGTAAGTGCGCGAAATATGACGAAAAAATAATAATTTTTAAATGTTTTTTGTCCATAGGTTCATCAAAAGATTTCGCCTAAGCAAGGAAGCATTTATATATGTTTTAGGCAAAATAAAGATATACTGCCAGGATACATAGGCTATACCACCTGCGCTGCAACTAGCTGCATGTCTCTCACTATTGGCAAGTGGTGGCTATCAACATACAATCGGAAACGATTATTTGATTGGTATGTGCCAGAGCACTGTTTCGAAATTGTCGGCCAACGTTTTGCTGGAAATGGAGAGGGAATTGTGTCCATTCATTCGGTTCGAGCCAGAAGACTCGAAAAGTTGCAAAGAGTGGTTTGTGGAAAACTACAAAATTCCTGGAGGTAGACAAAAAATATGTTAAAATAGTGAAAAGTGAAGCTAATGATATTTGATTATTTAGTGGTTGGGTGTATTGATGGCACTCATATTGGACTACAAAAGCCAACGGTCAACGAGCATACGTACTTCAACCGGAAGGGGTTCCATAGTCTAAATGCTATGTTGGTGAGCTATTAAAAAAAAGAAAAACATGGAATATTAATTGATCGTTTTTTTGTTAGATTTGTGACCATCATCATCATCATCATCATTTATTGGCGCTTAACCGCCTAAGCGATTTTGGCCGTCGCCTATCAAAGCACGCCAGTCATTCCTTTTTAGCGATAACTGACGCCAATTGGAAACCCCAAGGGAGTTCAAGTCATCCTCCACCTGTTGTTTCCATCTCAGTCGAGGCCTCCCCCTTCCTCTGCTGCCGAATTCGGGTGACGATTGGAAAACCTTCTGGGCTGGAGCTTCTTTGTCCATTCGCATGACGTGACCCAGCCAGCGGAGCCTTTGGGCTTTAATTCGCTGGACTATGGTCAGATCTGCGTAAAGCTCGTACAGCTCATCGTGAAATCTCCTTCGATACTCGCCGTCGGCATCACGGGAAGGACCATAAATCTTCCGGAGAACTTTTCTCTCAAATACTCCAAGGGCCATCTCATCTTCTCTTGACATTGTCCATGAATCTGAGCCATACATCAGGACAGGTATGATGAGAGACTTATAGAGCGCGATCTTTGTTCTTCGAGAGAGGACTTTACTTCTCAATTGCCTACTCAGTCCAAAGTAGCACTTGTTCGCAAGAGTGATTCTCCGTTGGATTTCTAGACTGATATTATTTTCGGTGTTAATGCTGGTTCCCAAATAGACGAAGTCCCTCACAGTTTCAAATTTGTAACTATCAACAGTGACGTGGCTGCCAAGGCGCAGGTGCGCCGATTCTTTCTTTGATGACAGCAAATACTTCGTCTTGTCCTCGTTGACCGCAAGACCCACTTTTTTCGCTTCTTTATCCAACCCAGAGAAAGCAGCGCTTACGGCGCGGCTGTTAAGGCCAATGATATCAATATCATCGATATACGCCAGCAACTGCACGCTCTTGTAAAAGATTGTGCCATTGCGGCTTAGCTCTGCTGCTCGAATTATCTTCTCTAGCATCAGGTTAAAGAAATCGCACGAAAGGGAGTCGCCCTGTCTGAAGCCTCGTTTGGTTTCAAATGGCTCAGAGAGGTCCTTCCCGATTCTGACGGCGCTGTTGGTTTTGCTCAACGTCATTTGGCAAAGCCGTATAAGCTTTGCAGGGAAGTTAAATTCAGACATGGCAGCATACAGGCAACTCCTTTTTGCGCTGTCAAAAGTGGCTTTAAAATCGACAAAGAGATGGTGAGTGTCGATTCTTTTATCATGGGTCTTCTCCAGGTTTTGGCGTATCGTGAAAATCTGGTCGATGGTAGACTTACCAGGTCTAAAGCCACACTGATAAGGTCCAACCCAGTTTGTCTACGATGGGCTTCAGTCTTTCACACAATACGCTAGAAAGAACCTTATATGCGATATTAAGAAGACTGATTCCGCGGTAGTTGGTGGGGTTAGCGGGATCGCCTTTCTTGTGGATTGGGTAGAGCACACTTAAATTCCAATCTGGAGGCATGCGCTCATCTGACCATATTCTCCGTGTTTGAACAGCTCGGCGGATAGTCCGTCTTACCCAGGCGATTTGTTGTTTTTGAGCCGGGATATTAGGTTAGGTTCAAGTGGCTGCCGCAGAGGCACACTTAGGCCAGTTTTGAAAGGCCCGTTGTGATACCACCAACACAAGGAAAGTCAGTCCCGGGACCCAGCCATATGGAAAATCCCTGAGTTGTTGGGATTTTCCACAAAGCAGAATCCCGGGACTGACACTCCTAAACCGACACCGTTACTCCTCCTCGAACCACTTAGATGACTTTATGAAGCCCATCAAGTCCTTTATGTCCATTTCCGCGATCTGGCTTAGGCTATCCAGGAACGGAACTCCCAAAAAGCGCGTTCTCGCGCCGCTTAAAGCCTGACAGTTGCAGATGAGGTGCTCCACTGTTTCCTCCTCCTCATCATCTTTGCAACTCCTGCAGCATCGTCGGTAGGGCACACCTAGCCTTTCTGCATGCCTACCAATGAGGCAGTGACCGGTTAATACCCCTATCAATATGCAGATTTCCCTCCTAGTTAGGGCATAAATGCGTCTAGACCTTTTAAGATCCCATTTTGGCCAGGTTTGTTTCGATATGCGACACCCTGGGGATTGCAGCCATCTTTCGTTGGCTTGACGGAGTGTGTGCTCCTTCAGCATTAGTTTGCATGTGGCAAACGGCATACCTAAGCGCTCTTTATCCTGAAGAACCTGCTTGGTCGTGCCCTGCCTGGCAAGCTCGTCTGCCTTACAGTTTCCCTCAATGTCCCTATGTCCCGGGACCCATATGAGGTTTACGCGGTTCTGTTGGGCCATCTCCTGAAGAGATCGACGACAGCTAAGCGTCAGTTCAGAGTTGAACGTGTATGAGCCAAGGGATTTGATGGCCGCTTGGCTATCGCTGAAATAGCGATATCTTCTCCGATAACACGTTTGCTTAATCAGGCCGCGGCGTCCAGGATTGCCGAGACTTCCGCCTGGAAGACGCTACAATGATCAGGGAGTCTGAAGGAGAGCTCAAGGTCCAAATCCCTTGAATAAACTCCTCCTCCAACTCTGCCGTCCAACTTCGAGCCGTCGGTGTATATGGAAGTGCCACCATTTGTTTCGGGACACCAATCCGTCCTCTCCCAGTCTTCTCTGCTGGGAATGTTTATTTTGAAACAGCTATCCCCGACTGTAGTAGTCGCACAACGATCTGTGCTTAGAGGGAGAATGCTGTAAGATTCCAGAATACTGGAGTGTCCAATAGTACCCGCAGCCCAACTGGAGGTTTCTCTTAGGCGCAGAGCTGATGCCGCCGCTGACCGAAACCCTTCCAGATCAAGTGGCAAAATGCCCAGAATGACCTGGAGGGCTTCGTTGGGCGTTGTCCTTAGCGAACCGCTTATACAGATCATATTGGATCTATGGACTTTCCGCAACAGATTCAGGTATGTTGCCTTGCTCAGCGCAGGCCACCATACGACGACTCCATAAAGCATGATTGGGCGAATGATGGCCGTGTAGATCCAACTGCATACTGTAGGGCTGAGCCCCCATTTTTTGCCAATGGCTCTTTTGAATGTGTAAAGAGCGATGCAAGCTTTCTTCTGGCGCTGAAGAACATTCTCCTTCCAATTCAATTTCCTGTCCAGAACTATGCCTAGAAACTTGGCCTTATCCGACAAGCCCAGGCGCGTGCCATCTAGTTCTGGTAGGCTTAGTGGCGGTATTTTGTACCGGTTGGTGAAGAGGACAAGTTCCACCTTCCCTGGGTTGATACTAAGTCCGCAGCGAGAGGACCACGTCGAAACTTCTCGCAGTGCTATTTGCATCAGGTCACACAGAGTTTGTGGGAACTTGCCTCTGAATGCAATAGCTAAATCGTCGGCGTATGCCACTATCTTCCCGCCACCCCAGCTTGTGTCACGTAGCAACGAGTTGACTGTGAGGTTCCATAAAAGCGGGGAAAGAACACCACCCTGCGGTGTTCCCCTTGTGACATAACGTGATAACTCAAGCGTACCAAGTGAAGAAGCTATTTTCCTTCCCCTTAAAAATTGGTCAATTAAATCAGTTAGAGGTCTATCTACGCCCAGATTAGTTAGAGCGGAGTTGATAGCCTCCGGGTTTATATTGTTGAAAGCCCCCTCAATGTCTAGGAGGGCCACGAGACAGTAGTCCTTTTCACACAGCGATTTCTCAATGACAGACACTAGGCTTTGCAGAGCGGTTTCTGTTGATTTACCCTTGGTGTATGCATGCTGATAGCTAGAGATAAGGTTGCTATCAATAGTCGTTAAGAGGTAGTCGCTTAGTATCCTCTCAAAGGTTTTTAGTACAAAGGACGAGAGACTGATCGGTCTGTAGTCTTTTGGCTCGTAGTGGGATGCCTTCCCAGCCTTAAGGATAAACACTACCGTGGCGCTTCTCCAGGAGCCCGGAATGTGGTTGAGAGCCAGGCAGGCTGTGAAGAGAAATACCAGCCATTTAGCTGATGTCCCCAACGTGTTTATAAGTTGCGCGGGGATAATCCCGTCCGGCCCGGCAGCCTTATACGGTTCAAAGCTCTTAACTGCCCACCTTACTCTTTCCTCAGTGATGGGTATATTTACTGCCAGGTTTGTTGCAGGTGCTAGTGGTGCATCATGCAGATTCCCCGGAAAATGTGTATTCAAGAGCAGCTCAAGGGTTTCCTCTTCCGTGCTGGTCCAGGATCCGTCAGGTTTTCGCAGATAGCTGATGGTTGTTTGACTTTTCGAGAGGACTCGTCTAAGTCTCGCTGTGTCGTCGACCTTTTCGACGCCAGTGCAGAAATTTCTCCACGAGGTTCTCTTCGCCTGTCTCAGAGCTTTTTTGTAGGCCCTTAGTTTAGCTTTATATTCGTGCCAATGAGGCTCAGAGCCGAAGCTCTTGGCCTTGTTAAATTGTATCCGGCATGATATTCGGAGCGAGTCCAAATCGTAGGACCACCAATGTGGCCTGTGTTTACCGCGTGGTTTTGGCACTGGACAAGCCTGTCCTAGAGCATTTGAGAGCGCCGATGTAAATGTAGTAACAAGATCCTCCAGCTCATCTACTGATGAGGGGGCTTGTGAGGGCAGTACTGGTAGGTCTCTGTCTAATATTTCATTGTGTAACTGCCAATCAGTGTTACGTGGATTGCGCTTCATGATTGGTTGTTCTACAATAAAGTCTAAAACCATTTCTATGTAACGGTGGTCGGAGAAAGAATGTTCTTCCAGAACCCGCCATTTTCTGACCCACTCATAAGCGCCTTCACTACAGATAGTGAGGTCTATGACCTCCCTGCGGGTCTTAGTGATAAAAGTAGGCTCATTACCCACGTTGCAAATCACCAGGTTGGTTGTAAAGAGGTAATCAAACAGAGACTCGCCCCTGGCATTGATATCGGAGCTCCCCCATTGGACATGGTGAGCATTAGCGTCCGCTCCAATAATAAGATTACCCGTGCAGAAATTTGACACCAGGTCTTTCACCTCCGTTTGTGGTGGGGGTTCTTCGGCGTCGTAGGGCATATAGACCGAAGCCACCGTCAGGCGGGTGCTGTCGACCGTTAGACTGATAGCGGTAATATCACCATTGGTGTAGTTAGGTAGGAGAAAGGAGTTCAACTCAGACTTGACCAGAATACACGTTCTCCTCGCTGGCTCGAATGAGCTTGAAGCCCTTAGTCCCCAATCCGCAGATTCTCGAGCCATTGACCCAGGGTTCTTGGATGAGGACCACATCCACGTCGCCTTTAGAAAGACGACTACTTAAAGCAGCCGAAGCTACTTTAGATTTGTGCAGATTAATCTGAAGCACCACCAACATGAGAGCGCACAGACTTCCCTGCCGTCCCCATATCGTCGAGGTTTGCCCCATCCCGGAGGTTGCCTATCAACGACGAGTTGTTCCGATTACCTGCCCGATATGGCGTTGCAGGAGTCTTGCTGTCTGTAGCGTTAGATGTTAATCGCTCAGCGTTGGCTGCTACCACCGTGACGTCGAGTACTTCCTCGTCCTGTAGGCTGTCCTCCATCTCCGAGTTGTTCACAGCACTATCGCCAAGGGACGTGGCGGATAACATGCTTTCCGCATCGGAATCCTCCGCTTCCTCTTCTGGTAATTCGTTTTCCGGTTCCCCCGGAGCAGCCGAGAAGGCAGCGCGCTGAGCATCACCACGATATACAACACCACCTGTCTGTCGGGCCCTACCGCATCCCCGACCAGATTGACACTCCAGTCATGCGTTGGCAGGGACGGATTCATTAGCCGTAGCATCCCGAGAATTCTCTCAGGTTCGTCAGGGATGGCCGAAATCCACGCCCTTGCCCTTGGACGAGCTGGAATGTCCTTCCAGTCGACGACCTCTATCTTTGCGCCCTTGTAGACTTCACCCAGCTTAGCAGCTGCTGCCTTGTACAGTGCTACGGTTTTTGCATCCTCGCATGCGAGTAATTTAATCTGACCCTGGTGCCAACCCGCATCCGTTACTCGCGCCGAACTACCCGGAAACTCTGGAGCAACATTGAGAAGAATGTTGCCGAGTTCATTTCGCACGTAACGCCACCGGTCCTTAGGGATGGCCAGACGGTCATTGCCTCGGTCAAGGACGCCTATAAGGATCCTGTCCTTGGTTACCTCAGCAAAGCTTAGTTTGCCCGCTCCAGGGGTATTCTGATGCCGCTTGGGAGGGGGATTTAACTCCAGGTCCGATCTCTGGCGCTTGAAAGGGTTAACTTTTAACCTCTTTGGCATGTACGAATTTTGGAAATCCGGTATCACAGCTTTCGCTAGCTCTACCGATTTACTGGAATTCGGCGACAGCGATTCCTGCGGTACCCCTTCATACCTCTTCAGGATCTTTGCAGCCAATCTTTTCTCGTGGTATGTGAAGCGGCGGGGAGGTGTCTCCTGGGAGTGCGGACCCGTAGTTGCCATCGCGGTCGCTCTCCTTGCCGAAATCTCAGTTGCAGCTTCCTTCTCCTTCGAAACTCCGAGGCCAGGTCGTGAGACCGCTGCCACAGACGTAAAGATACTGGTTTTCATATCAGCGGTTGATGGGAGTTTAGCATCCGCCGTTGTCCGCTTAGTTGCGTTGGCAACCGCACTGGTGCTAGCTCCCATCAAGTCAATCTTAGTCGATAGAGGGTTGGTTGACCGACTCGTAGTTGCCATCGCTGTCGATCCCCCCCTTGATTGTGGAACGGAGGTTGTCCTCCGGCGTTGTTGTTGCTTTCTCGCCTGTTCCTCCATAGCTCTCCTTTGCTGAGGAGTGAAATTTGGCGTTGTTTGTTTTTTAGTTTTATCGTTTTTATTTGGGTTATTTGAGTTCATCTTGTTCGTACGACCCGTCGCCGGACAAGGCCAGCTTAAGGTCAAGGGAAGAGTAGGGGGAAATGTGTCGTCCGCCGCGGCAGAGCCCCGTACCGCGGTAAGGCCATGCTTACTCTCTGAGGCGACCCGGTATCAGAGAGGCTCCGTTCAATTACAGCCACGATTTGCCTCCCGGCTGCAAACGTCCAATGGGCACGGTTTCGCATAACACCCTGGATTGGGAGGGGGAAGATCTTTGTCGTCGCGCCAGAGAGGCTAGGCTGCTCTCGTGATGAAGTGCCGTACGGAGCTATGATCACAAGGGCAGCGTAGCCCTGTGGCTATCGACTTAAGCCCTCGTACCGCGGCAAGGTATCCACCCTTCACGAGGGCTATTGCTATCCTCCGGGATATTGCTATCCTCACTTCATCATAGTCAGGTGGTGGGACGACTTTTCCATCGTTAGGGATTGGGGTATCGGGTTCGACGTCTCCCTCGCAATTTAACAGTGGGGAGAAGTGCTCCCTCCATAATTTAAGTACATTCTATACGTCGGTTACCAGGTCGCCGTTATTGTCGTTACAGGAACTTGCCCCGGTCTTTAAACCTTCCGTCATCCGCCGGATCTTTTCATAGAATTTTCGGGCATCATTCCTGTCAGCCAGCATCTCAAGCTCCTCACACTCACGCCTTTCGGCCTCACGTTTCTTTTTCACGTTTGCGTCTCTCTTCCTTCTTCGCCTCACGATAGCGTTGCCATACACTGCGGGTTGCGCCCGTTCGCAACGTCTCCCTGTATGCAGCGTCCTTTATGACCGAGGCTGCGGTGCATTCCTCATCGTTCCAGTTTTTCTTGCGGGCTCGCTGAAACCCTATAGTGGCCTCAGCGGCGGTACGTAATGAGTGAGAGATATGCTTCCATTGCTCGGTTACATCGTTAGGTCGAGGATTGATCTCTGATAGCAGGTGTGAGAGTCGAGTGGAGAAATTATCAGCTGTCTGTGTCACGCGCAGCTTATCGACATCAAACTTTCCTTCCGTTACTGTGCGTACTTTCTTCGCTGCACAGAGGCGTGTGCGTATCTTGGCTGCAACAAGATAATCCGAGTCGATATTGGGACGGCGTAGGGTACGCACGTCCAGAACGGTGGAGCTGTGTCTGCCGTCGATCATGACATGATCAATCTGGTGCTTGTTCTTTGATCATGGGACAGCCAGGTGGCTTGGTGTATTCGCTTATGCTGGAACCTGGTACTACTGATGACCATATTGCGGGAAGCGGCGAAGTCAATCAACCTAGTACTATGGAAAATCGTTTCCTGAGGAATAGGAGTCAAAATGCCTGGCTACTAGGTGTTATATAAAATATATTTAGAATGTGTAGATTGTGCCATATAACACATTTATTTACTTCAATAGGGTACTCTGGATATCCGCTTGAACCGTGGTGCATGACACCGTACAGAAATCCATCGGAGGGGTCAGGAGAAGCTGTATTTAATTAAGTTCATTCCAAAGCACGGTGCCTCATAGAACGAACCATTGGTGTAGTAAAAGGTCGTTGGAGAATTTTAGAATACAACAAAAGAGGAGGATATGACCCCATAAAAGTGGCTAGGTTTGCAAACGTTTGTGCAGCGCTTCACAACATTTGTTTAAAATTTAATGTTAGTTATAGCCCAAGAAATTATGAAATTCCAAGTGAACCTGATATAATAGCCGGAGAAGGCCGTTTTATTAGAATTGGCCAAACAATAAGACTTGAAGATCAAGCACTTGATACTGGCCTTGAACTGCCATAGGATGGCACATTCTGATTTCCTAAAACAGATGCTTCAAGACCAGCTGCTTCCACAATAAGTTCCTCAGCTTGAGTAAGAAACCTCTCCTGGTAGGGCCCTCCACCTGTTTGTTTTTTTGACCTCTTATTTTCAGACAGCTTCCTTTTGGCGTTATATTTTTGGTCTGAATACGCCTAAGAAAAACAAATTGGAGTTACTTTTATTTTAAATATAACAATCAACATACTTTCTTCCACAAGTTTGCGCTTTTTGTTGGTGGTCCTTCCGCGTTTAGCTCCTTGCTAAGTTCTTCCCAAAGTCTGTTTGAAGCCGACCTTCCTTGAGCACAATTAGAATTTTGGTTTTGACCAAGTCTGGGTGCTCAATCATAAATTGAGCCATCAATTCCTTTAGCTTTAAGTTTAGTTTGTTACAGTTAGTCCTAGAATCAAAAATATTAATTAGAAGTGAAAAATTTAACAGATATTTCAATTCTTCTTACATTTTTCTGCAATTTTTTCAAATTATGCGTTTTTACGTTCATAAGTAACTGATCGAATGACAGTTCAAACAAACTAGACGTTCGCTTACTCGCTCACGGTTGCAATCATACCGATTAACGATAGCAATGACACGTTCACGGTGGTTGCAATCCGATATTCCGTTTTTTACGTGACTAGTTTCTCGTTCACGACTGTTACGATTCGGCCCCAGGCTTTGTACGCGTTCGCAAAGCAAATTATAATTACCACCGAGTGTATCGATGACCTGGCATTCGATGCGATAAATAAAACTATCGACCGACAATCGTGCAGATCCGTCGAAAGTAACTTCCCAGTTTGAAATGAGTTGAACTACTCGACTAGAATTCGGTACACTCGAAATATCGCTAAATCGAAACTGATCAATCGCACCATGGAAGGTTTGGTTGGAGTTTTTGGGCAAATGAGGTATGTCCCTAGGCTAGAATCCCGCCGAATTGTTGTTCGGTGGACCTATTGGGACATGGTTAGGTTAGGTTAGGTTCAAGTGGCTGCCCAGCCATATGGAAAATCCCTGAGTTGTTGGGATTTTCCACATAGCAGAATCCCGGGACTGACACTCCTAAACCGACACCGTTACTCCTCCTCGAACCACTTAGATGACTTTATGAAGCCCATCAAGTCCTTTATGTCCAGTTCCGCGATCTGGCTTAGGTTATCCAGGAACGGAACTCCCAAAAAGCGCGTTCTCGCGCCGCTTAAAGCCGGACAGTTGCAGATGAGGTGCATTTACATTTTTTTAAAACTTTTTTTTGTGAAAACCAATGAATTTAACTTAAAAGACTTGATTTTACATGAGTAAAAATAAATAATCTGAAGTACAAAATAAAAAAATTAACATTTGTTGAAAATTTTTTTTTGACGTAACAGCCAAATCAAAAAAGACGTATGAGCCAAAAACTATCCTTATGCTACGAATATTAAAATTTTTTTTATTGCATTATATAAAAGAGAACTAAATAAAATTATTTACCAAATTTCATGACAAGATATAAACTGAATGCAAAGATATTTAAAAAAAAAAAAACCGTCTCATGAACAATTTACTTTTTGGCTCATACGCTTTTTTGATTTGGCTGTTACGTCAAAAAAAAATTTTCAACAAATGTTAATTTTTGGGAGGTATCTATGCACTTGAAGTCATAGTCGATATATGTGTTTAAACTTTGGTATAATTAAATACAGCGTGAAAAAAAAACTATATATAAATAGACATAATAATATTAGCTAGCATCAGCTACTATTTTAGGGTAATTTTGGGATTTGTAAACTAGCAAAAATAAAAATAAAAATTATAGGGAGAAAGTTAACAGCAAAAGGCTAAAAACTCAAGATTTGCGTTTGCAGGAAATTCTGAAATTGTAGAAAAAAAAACGCTATCGGATGGTTAGCTGGCATAAAGTCAAACTAAGGCAGTTCCAGATAGTGTCTTTATCCGTACAAAACAAAATCTGAAAATTATAAGTATTTTAGTAAATCATCGAATATGTACCTCAGCGTGAGCGGTCAGATCCGTGGACATGAAGTCTTTAGGATTCTGCAAAGCCAGCGTCAGCACTGGCACACTATCATCAACCAAATAAATATACAAAAACTAACGATCAACCGAGTTGGTCAAAACCACAACATTTAGTTTTAAGTTTTGCATATTTAATTAGAAAACGGAAGGACAAAAGATATTCCAAGAGGGAATTATATCAAGAGACCACAGAAAGTAGGAATACTAACCAGTGCTCCTCGCTAGGTGGTTGTGTGGTCTCTGCTCGGGCGCCATTTCTGTTACAAGCCCCTTTAGCCTCTGCACTCAAGATGAGGTTACAATGCTGGGGAGTTTTCTAAGTACTCATACCAAACCAAACCATCATTTGTCAGCTTAAGGAGCCTAACGAGAACAATACTTCGCACACGTATGCAACTTACTTAAGCCCCAAGTGACTACCCACACGACATACGAAATCAGACAAATTTAAATAGATTAGAACTCGATATTACACAAAGTTTATTATAATTCAACCCATTTTTCTGAGGTCTAGGTTGATAGGAAGTTAATATTATCGATACCAAGATACGTATTATTAGTTAGTCCTAAAATCCAGCTGATACTAAAAAATAGAGATCAATCTCTTAACTCTCCTTTTTTTGCAAACCAGAGATCCCAAAACACTAGCGCAATTTAGTAAATGTAACTATGTAAAAAAAAGGAACACGGAGAGAATGCCCACCTAACTACACATGTATGTATGTGTATTTGTATGCAGAAAAGTGAGCTGAGTACTTTAAGCAAAACAAATTAAATAATTTTCTACGTGCATACATAATGAGCTAGGCTTATACCATGCAGTGAAACCACTAACTAGTCAGAAAACATACTAGAAATTACTCTAACCACACAGGGTACAACTCATATTAGTATGCGACCAATATCTTCCGGTAGAAATTGTCCCAGTTCGAGAGTAGTCCTGTACTAACTTCAAAAAATATGTTTATCGTTAGACTAGAGTTGTTCAATCTGTATCGGACTAGTGCCCTAATAGTATCATTATACCGAAAAGTATTTCATTCCTTCTGGTCCTCCAATAAAACTCGTATTTTACTATTAGTATGACT
Source organism: Campiglossa producta (assembly GCA_964058755.1). Classification (NCBI taxonomy): domain Eukaryota; kingdom Metazoa; phylum Arthropoda; class Insecta; order Diptera; family Tephritidae; genus Campiglossa; species Campiglossa producta. The sequence continues at coordinate 47,162,349 of CAXKVI010000006.1, read as the reverse complement.
GATATGAACAGGTAAAATTAATATCAGATGGTTATATGAATGTCGTGAAGGGTTGACACCTTGCCGCGGTACGAGGGCTTAAGTCGATAGCCACAGGGCTGCGCTCCCCTTGTGATCATAGTGCCGCCGGTACTACATCACGAGAGAAGCCAAGCCTATCTGGCGCGACGACTAAGATCTTCCCCCTCCCAATCCAGGGTGTTATGCGACCACGTGCCCATTGGACGTTTGCAGCCGGGAGGCAAATCGTGGCTGTAATCGAACGGAGCCTCTCTGATACCGGGCCGCCTCGGAGAGTAACTATGGCCTTACCGCGGCATGGGGCTCTGCCGCGGCGGACGACACATTCCCCATACTCTTCCTTTGACCCTAAACTGGCCTTGCCCGGCAAGGGGTCGTACGAACAAGATGAAAAAAAGTAATAAAAACCTTAAAAATTATGATACAACCATGTATACTGCCCAGCAGAGGAGGAAAATGCTGGAGCAAGCGAGAACGCAACGTCGGAGGACAAACTCCATTTCTTCATCAGCCGAGAGATCGACAGCGATGGCAACTACGAGTCGATCAGCTCTGGATAATAAGGGGGCAATCCCCAAAGTAAGTACCGGTACAAACACGGTGAAGCCAACAACGGCTGATGCTAGAGCCCTAGTAAATGCCGGTACCGAAACCAAGTCTTTAACGTCTGTGGCAGTGGTCTCACGACCTGGCCCCAGAGATCCAAATAAGGGAACGACCGCGATGGCAACTACGGGTCGAAATTTACCCCAAAAGACATCTCCCAGTCGCTCTGAGTACTTGGACAAAAGAGCGGCCGCGAGGATACTGAAGAAATACGAGGGTATTTCACAAGAGACGCTATCGCCGAATGCTAGGAAGACGGTGGAGATGGCTGAAGCTATCTTACCGAACTTCCAAAGCGATTACGCGCCAAAGAAGGTTAATATAAATCCCTTCAAGCGCCAGAGATCGGACGTGGATTTAAAACCTCACCCGAAGCGGCAGCAACACGCCCCCGTAATGGGTAAACTCAGCTTTGCTGAAGTGACTAAGGATAGGATCCTCATAGGCGTCATTGACCGAGGTAATGACATTATGGATGAGTCTCCGGGTGCCACTCCGATGGGTTCTGATGCGGGATGGCACCAGGGCCGAATCAAGGTATTCGCTTGCGAGGATGCAAAAACTGTTGCACTGTACAAGGCAGCAGCTGCAAGACTAGGTGAGATCTACCAAGGGGCAAGAATCGAGGTTGTCGACTGGAAGGACATCCCGGCTCGGCCAAGGGCAAGAGCGTGGATTCCTGCTATCCCTGCTGAACCTGAGAGAATTCTCAGGATGCTGAGGATCATGAACCCGTCTCTCCCGACGCAGGACTGGGGTGTAAATCTGGTCGAGGACGCGGTAGGGCCTGATAGGCAAGTGGTCTTCACCTTGAATAAGGAGGCACTCGATCCCCTTAAACGGTGCAATGGACGAGTGCACTACGGCATGGGTCAGATCGTGATCCACGTTTACCGCGGCGATGCACAGCGCGCTGCTATTTCGGCTGCACCGGAGGACTCGGACAACGCAGTGCCGGAAGGGGAGTCGGAGATGTCCGACTCGGAAAGTATGGTATCTGCCACGTCAAATGGCGAAGGAGCAGTGAACAGCTCGGAGATGGGAGACAGCCTGCTGGACGGGGAGGACCTCAACGTCACAGTGACAGTGATAGCAGCTAGTCCTGAGCGCACCACAGTTGAAACTGATCAATCGCACCATGGAAGGTTTGGTTGGAGTTTTTGGGCAAATGAGGTATGTCCCTAGGCTAGAATCCCGCCGAATTGTTGTTCGGTGGACCTATTGGGACATGGTTAGGTTAGGTTAGGTTCAAGTGGCTGCCCAGCCATATGGAAAATCCCTGAGTTGTTGGGATTTTCCACATAGCAGAATCCCGGGACTGACACTCCTAAACCGACACCGTTACTCCTCCTCGTACCACTTAGATGACTTTATGAAGCCCATCAAGTCCTTTATGCCCAGTTCCGCGATCTGGCTTAGGTTATCCAGGAACGGAACTCCCAAAAAGCGCGTTCTCGCGCCGCTTAAAGCCGGACAGTTGCAGATGAGGTGCATTTACATTTTTTTAAAACTTTTTTTTGTGAAAACCAATGAATTTAACTTAAAAGACTTGATTTTACATGAGTAAAAATAAATAATCTGAAGTACAAAATAAAAAAATTAACATTTGTTGAAAATTTTTTTTTGACGTAACAGCCAAATCAAAAAAGACGTATGAGCCAAAAACTATCCTTATGCTACGAATATTAAAATTTTTTTTATTGCATTATATAAAAGAGAACTAAATAAAATTATTTACCAAATTTCATGACAAGATATAAACTGAATGCAAAGATATTTAAAAAAAAAAAAAACCGTCTCATGAACAATTTACTTTTTGGCTCATACGCTTTTTTGATTTGGCTGTTACGTCAAAAAAAAATTTTCAACAAATGTTAATTTTTGGGAGGTATCTATGCACTTGAAGTCATAGTCGATATATGTGTTTAAACTTTGGTATAATTAAATACAGCGTGAAAAAAAAACTATATATAAATAGACATAATAATATTAGCTAGCATCAGCTACTATTTTAGGGTAATTTTGGGATTTGTAAACTAGCAAAAATAAAAATAAAAATTATAGGGAGAAAGTTAACAGCAAAAGGCTAAAAACTCAAGATTTGCGTTTGCAGGAAATTCTGAAATTGTAGAAAAAAAAACGCTATCGGATGGTTAGCTGGCATAAAGTCAAACTAAGGCAGTTCCAGATAGTGTCTTTATCCGTACAAAACAAAATCTGAAAATTATAAGTATTTTAGTAAATCATCGAATATGTACCTCAGCGTGAGCGGTCAGATCCGTGGACATGAAGTCTTTAGGATTCTGCAAAGCCAGCGTCAGCACTGGCACACTATCATCAACCAAATAAATATACAAAAACTAACGATCAACCGAGTTGGTCAAAACCACAACATTTAGTTTTAAGTTTTGCATATTTAATTAGAAAACGGAAGGACAAAAGATATTCCAAGAGGGAATTATATCAAGAGACCACAGAAAGTAGGAATACTAACCAGTGCTCCTCGCTAGGTGGTTGTGTGGTCTCTGCTCGGGCGCCATTTCTGTTACAAGCCCCTTTAGCCTCTGCACTCAAGATGAGGTTACAATGCTGGGGAGTTTTCTAAGTACTCATACCAAACCAAACCATCATTTGTCAGCTTAAGGAGCCTAACGAGAACAATACTTCGCACACGTATGCAACTTACTTAAGCCCCAAGTGACTACCCACACGACATACGAAATCAGACAAATTTAAATAGATTAGAACTCGATATTACACAAAGTTTATTATAATTCAACCCATTTTTCTGAGGTCTAGGTTGATAGGAAGTTAATATTATCGATACCAAGATACGTATTATTAGTTAGTCCTAAAATCCAGCTGATACTAAAAAATAGAGATCAATCTCTTAACTCTCCTTTTTTTGCAAACCAGAGATCCCAAAACACTAGCGCAATTTAGTAAATGTAACTATGTAAAAAAAAGGAACACGGAGAGAATGCCCACCTAACTACACATGTATGTATGTGTATTTGTATGCAGAAAAGTGAGCTGAGTACTTTAAGCAAAACAAATTAAATAATTTTCTACGTGCATACATAATGAGCTAGGCTTATACCATGCAGTGAAACCACTAACTAGTCAGAAAACATACTAGAAATTACTCTAACCACACAGGGTACAACTCATATTAGTATGCGACCAATATCTTCCGGTAGAAATTGTCCCAGTTCGAGAGTAGTCCTGTACTAACTTCAAAAAATATGTTTATCGTTAGACTAGAGTTGTTCAATCTGTATCGGACTAGTGCCCTAATAGTATCATTATACCGAAAAGTATTTCATTCCTTCTGGTCCTCCAATAAAACTCGTATTTTACTATTAGTATGACTGATATGAACAGGTAAAATTAATATCAGATGGTTATATGAATGTCGTGAAGGGTTGACACCTTGCCGCGGTACGAGGGCTTAAGTCGATAGCCACAGGGCTGCGCTCCCCTTGTGATCATAGTGCCGCCGGTACTACATCACGAGAGAAGCCAAGCCTATCTGGCGCGACGACTAAGATCTTCCCCCTCCCAATCCAGGGTGTTATGCGACCACGTGCCCATTGGACGTTTGCAGCCGGGAGGCAAATCGTGGCTGTAATCGAACGGAGCCTCTCTGATACCGGGCCGCCTCGGAGAGTAACTATGGCCTTACCGCGGCATGGGGCTCTGCCGCGGCGGACGACACATTCCCCATACTCTTCCTTTGACCCTAAACTGGCCTTGCCCGGCAAGGGGTCGTACGAACAAGATGAAAAAAAGTAATAAAAACCTTAAAAATTATGATACAACCATGTATACTGCCCAGCAGAGGAGGAAAATGCTGGAGCAAGCGAGAACGCAACGTCGGAGGACAAACTCCATTTCTTCATCAGCCGAGAGATCGACAGCGATGGCAACTACGAGTCGATCAGCTCTGGATAATAAGGGGGCAATCCCCAAAGTAAGTACCGGTACAAACACGGTGAAGCCAACAACGGCTGATGCTAGAGCCCTAGTAAATGCCGGTACCGAAACCAAGTCTTTAACGTCTGTGGCAGTGGTCTCACGACCTGGCCCCAGAGATCCAAATAAGGGAACGACCGCGATGGCAACTACGGGTCGAAATTTACCCCAAAAGACATCTCCCAGTCGCTCTGAGTACTTGGACAAAAGAGCGGCCGCGAGGATACTGAAGAAATACGAGGGTATTTCACAAGAGACGCTATCGCCGAATGCTAGGAAGACGGTGGAGATGGCTGAAGCTATCTTACCGAACTTCCAAAGCGATTACGCGCCAAAGAAGGTTAATATAAATCCCTTCAAGCGCCAGAGATCGGACGTGGATTTAAAACCTCACCCGAAGCGGCAGCAACACGCCCCCGTAATGGGTAAACTCAGCTTTGCTGAAGTGACTAAGGATAGGATCCTCATAGGCGTCATTGACCGAGGTAATGACATTATGGATGAGTCTCCGGGTGCCACTCCGATGGGTTCTGATGCGGGATGGCACCAGGGCCGAATCAAGGTATTCGCTTGCGAGGATGCAAAAACTGTTGCACTGTACAAGGCAGCAGCTGCAAGACTAGGTGAGATCTACCAAGGGGCAAGAATCGAGGTTGTCGACTGGAAGGACATCCCGGCTCGGCCAAGGGCAAGAGCGTGGATTCCTGCTATCCCTGCTGAACCTGAGAGAATTCTCAGGATGCTGAGGATCATGAACCCGTCTCTCCCGACGCAGGACTGGGGTGTAAATCTGGTCGAGGACGCGGTAGGGCCTGATAGGCAAGTGGTCTTCACCTTGAATAAGGAGGCACTCGATCCCCTTAAACGGTGCAATGGACGAGTGCACTACGGCATGGGTCAGATCGTGATCCACGTTTACCGCGGCGATGCACAGCGCGCTGCTATTTCGGCTGCACCGGAGGACTCGGACAACGCAGTGCCGGAAGGGGAGTCGGAGATGTCCGACTCGGAAAGTATGGTATCTGCCACGTCAAATGGCGAAGGAGCAGTGAACAGCTCGGAGATGGGAGACAGCCTGCTGGACGGGGAGGACCTCAACGTCACAGTGACAGTGATAGCAGCTAGTCCTGAGCGCACCACAGTTGACACTGCCACAGGTAGTAGGATCTCTGCCACGCTAAACCGGGGTCTGAAGAAATCGTCGTTGAAAGATAAGCCTCCAGACGAGGTGGAACTCGACGATACGGCGGTGGCAGGGAAGTCTGAGCACTCTCATGTTGGTGGTGATTCAGATAAACCTGCACAAATCTAAAGCAGCCTCGGCTGCTTTAATCAGTCGTCTCTCTAAAGGCGACGTAGATGTGGTCCTCATCCAAGAACCCTGGGTCAACAGCTCAAGGATTTGCGGTTTGGGGACTAAGGGTTATAAGCTTATTCGAGCCAGCGAGGGGGGCAGGGTTAGAGCCTGTATTTTAGTTAAGTCTGAGCTGAATGCATTTCTCTTGCCCAACTATACCAATGGTGACGTTACAGCTGCCAGTTTAACAGTCGACAGTACCAGTCTGACGATGGCGTCGGTCTATATGCCCTACGACGCCGAAGAACCTCCGCCACAGAGGGAGGTAAAAGACCTGGTGGCAAATTTTTCCATGGGTCATCTTATTATCGGAACTGACGCCAATGCTCATCACGTCCAGTGGGGAAGCTCCGATATCAATGCTAGAGGAGAGTCGTTGTTTGACTATTTGTTAACAACTAACCTGGTAGTTTGCAACGTGGGTAACGAACCTACGTTTATTACTAAAACCCGTAGGGAGGTAATAGATCTCACTATTTGCAGCGAAGGCGCTTATGAGTGGGTCAGAAAATGGCGCGTTTTCGATGAGCACTCATTCTCCGACCACCGGTACGTAGAAATAGTTCTAGACTTTTCTGTTGAGCAGCCGGTTATGAAACGCAACCCACGTAACACTAACTGGCAGCTACACAATGAAATACTATCTAGGGACTTACCAGCACTGCCCCCACAAGTCCCCTCATCAGTAGGGGAGTTGGAGGATCTGGTAAAGACCTTTACAACGGCGCTCTCGAATGCCTTAGAGCAGGCTTGCCCAGTGCCAAAACCACGCGGTAAACATAGGCCGCATTGGTGGTCCTACGACCTGGACTCGCTCCGAAAATCATGTAGGACACAATTTAATAAGGCCAAGAGCCTTGGCACGGAGACTCAATGGCTCGAATATAAAGTTAAACTCAGGGCCTACAAAAAAGCTCTGAGGCAGGCGAAGAGAGTATCGTGGAGAAATTTCTGCACTGGGGTCGAAAATGTCGACGATACAGCGAGACTTAGACGAGTGCTCTCAAAAACTCAAACATCCACAAGCTATTTGCGCAAACCTGACGGATCCTGGACCAGCACGGAGAGGGAAACCCTAGAGCTGCTCTTGAATACGCACTTCCCAGGGAACTTGCATGAGGAACCCGTAGCACCTACAACAAACCTGGCTGTATACATACCCATCACGGAGGAAAAGGTTAGGTGGGCGGTTAAAAGCTTCGAACCGTTCAAGGCTGCCGGGCCAGACGGGATTATTCCCGCACAACTCATAAACACGCTGGAGACATCAGCCAAATGGCTGGTATTTCTCTATACAGCCTGCCTGGCTCTTAGCTACATTCCGTGCTCCTGGAGAAGTGCCACGGTAGTATTTATTCCTAAGGCGGGGAAGGCGTCTCATTACGAGCCGAAGGACTACAGGCCGATCAGTCTCTCATCCTTTGTGCTCAAAACCTTCGAGAGGATAATAAATGACTACCTCTCCTCTACTATTGATAGCAACCTGATCTGTAGCTATCAGCATGCATACACCAAAGGGAAATCTACAGAAACTGCGCTTCACAGCCTAGTTTCTGTTATTGAAAAATCGCTGTATGAGAAGGAGTACTGTCTTGCGGCCTTTTTAGATATTGAAGGAGCCTTTAACAACATAAGCCCTGATGCTATAAACACCGCTTTAACAAGTCTGGGCATAAGCAGGTCTCTTATTGGACTTATTGATCAACTGCTAAGGGGTAGACGAATAGTTTCATCACTGGGCTCGGTTGACTTATCACGCTATGTCACAAGGGGAACGCCTCAGGGTGGTGTTCTCTCCCCGCTTCTATGGAACCTCACTGTCAACTCGATGCTGCGAGACACAAGCTGGGGGGGGCGGGAAGGTAGTGGCATATGCAGACGACTTAGCTATAGTATATAGGGGCAAATTCCCACAAACCCTGTGCGACTTGATGCAAGTAGCACTGCGAGAGGTTTCCTTATGGTGCTCGCGCTGCGGACTGAGCATCAACCCGGGAAAAGTAGAACTGGTTCTTTTCACCAACCGCTATAAGATACCACCGCTAACACTACCAAAACTGAATGACGTGCACCTGAACCTGGCTGACAAAGCCAAGTTCTTAGGCACAGTTCTGGATAGGAAACTAACCTGGAAGGAGAATGTTCTTCAGCGCCAGAAGAAAGCGTGTATTGCACTCTACACATGCAAAAGAGCCATTGGAAAGAAGTGGGGGCTCAGCCCCAAAATATGCAAATGGATCTACACCGCAATCATTCGACCAATCATGCTCTATGGAGTTGTGGTATGGTGGCCTGCGCTGAGCAAGGCAACAAACCTTAATCTGCTAGGTAAAGTACACAGATCTTGCATGATCTGTATAAGCGGTGCATTAAGAACAACGCCCAATGAAGCACTCCAGGCCATTCTTGGCATTTTGCCACTCGATCTGGAAGGGCACCGGGTAGCAGCAGCATCGGCTCTGCGTCTAAGGGAAACGTCCGGCTGGGGCGCAAGCACTACTGGACACGCCTGTATTTTGGGATCCTATAGCTTTCTTCCGCTGAGCACGGATCGTTGTGCGACCACAACAGTCGGAGATAGCTGTTTTAAAATCAACATTCCCAGCAGGGAAGAATGGGAGAGCACGGATCGGAGTCCCGCCCCTGATGGCGGCACTTCCATTTATACTGATGGCTCGAAGTTAGACGGCAGAGTTGGAGGAGGGGTTTATTCAAAGGATCTGAACCTTGAGCTCTCCTTCAGACTACCTGATCACTGCAGTGTCTTCCAGGCTGAAGTTTCAGCAATCATGGACGCCGCGGCTTGGATAGGCCAACACACTATCGGACACGACATTTTTATATTCAGCGACAGCCAGGCGGCCATCAAATCCCTTGGCTCTTATTCGTTCAACTCTGAACTGACGCTCAGCTGTCGTCGATCTCTACAAGAGATGGCCCAACAGAATCGCGTGAACCTCACATGGGTCCCGGGGCATAGGGACATTGAGGGAAATTGTAGGGCAGACGAACTTGCGAGGCAGGGCACGACCAAGCAGGTTCTTCGGGATAAAGAGCGCTTAGGTATGCCGTTTGCCACATGCAAGCTTATGCTGAAGGAGTACACACTCCGCCAAGCCAACGAAAGATGGCTGCAATCTCCAGGATGCCGGATATCCAAAGAAACCTGGCCGAAATGGGATCATAAAAGATCAAGACAAATTTATGCCCTAAGGAGAAGAGAAATCTCCATATTAATAGGCGTATTGACTGGGCACTGCCTCATTGGTAGGCACGCAGAAAGACTTGGTGTGCCCTACCGACGATGCTGTAGGAGTTGTAACGATGATGAGGAGGAGGAAACGGTGGAGCACCTCATCTGCAACTGCCCGGCTTTAAGTGGCGCGAGAATGCGCTTTTTGGGAGTTCCCTTCCTGGTTAGCCTACGCCAGGTCACGGAGCTGGACATAATGGACCTGATGGCCTTCATCAAGTCATCTAAATGGTTCGAGGAGGAGTAACGGTGTCGGTATAGGAGGGTCAGTCCCGGGATTCTGCTATGTGGAGAATTCCGTTAATACCGGGATTTTCCATATGGCAGGGTCCCGGAACTGACTTTCCTAGTGTTGGTGGTATCACAACGGGCCTTTTAATACTGGCCTAGGTGTGCCTCTACGGTAGCCACTTGAACCTAACCTAACCTATATGAAAATAAGACAATTGTCTGACCAGTTAGGCTTGATGCACAAAATAGTTCCGAAATAATTTCGGACTAGGTTGCCTGACTGCAGGGTAATCACCTGAGTGAGTAGGCAACTTCTCTATGATATTATAAAATAGTTAATGGACAAAATGTATTAAGCTGACTTACTTGTTTTTATAAGCTTTTATTTAGTTTCACCTGACGGCTGTCTGTAATCAAATCTTGCAAGCTAATTTTGATACACTTCCCGGTGTCCGATTGATCTGAAATTCTGGCCCCATGTATAACCCCGATGACAATGCCATATTATAAAAAAAAAATTCGATAGGTGGCGGGTGGGTCGCTATATTTTCAAAATTCGCATTTATGGTCCGATTTAGCTGAAATTCGTAACATGTATTACTACCATGAAAAGAAATATTTTTGTGAAAAAAAATTCCGCTAGGTGGGGCTGAGATAGCGGTAATAAAAACTCAAAATCGTAATTATGGACCGATTTGGCTGATATTTTACGTGTGTTACTTAATTCATTTCTAAATGTTAAAAAAAAATTGGACCCGCTAGGTGGCGCGTGAGTCGCTTTATTTGAGAATTACGAAGGTCTGTTTTCAGTGTCGATCAATTCGTTTTTCAACGAACTTCCCGTTGAGGTAGGATCTTGAAATTTCCATCATCGTTTAGTTTTCTGCCTCCACGCAAAATAACAAAAAAATAATTCCGATAGGTGGCGCACGCGTAGAGATATTCGAAAGTTTTCATTCCAGGAAATTTTGCTTTTGATATTGTACTAACTTGCAGTTAAGATGGGATTTTGCAAATTTTCATCATCGTTCAGGCTTCGCTAACAGTAAAAAAAAAATTAGCTTAATTTCAAAAATCCCATTTATCGATTAGTTTAGTATTTATTCCAATATCCCAAAAGTAACTTTATTAACCACGCGGCTTTATTGTAAAAGATTCCTTGTTTTCTGTTGCTGCTAGCAGCCGATTGATGTCGCTGCGACATTATTGCCTCTTTGCCGCACGGCTGTATAGCGGCGTCACAATCAATGTTTTCCGCAGCATTATGTACTGACAGATGAGTTGAACGTGTGTATTTAGGTAGAGAACGACACATTGCGCATCACGAGCGACATCTGACATGCAAAAGTTGCCAACTTTCAACTTTGTATCCATGAAAAGCATAAGAAGAAGCATTTTACACTTGGCTCTCATATAGTTGATTGTGCATACGTGTTTTTTTCTTTTGTGAAGTTATTGTGAATAAGTGGTTAAATACTAATTTTCTTTGAATTTTATTGCGTTTTTCTTTTAAATATGACGTCTTGGCTATCTATTAATATTTCTACCATTTTAAAGAATATTTCAGGTGAAACAAATTATTGCTTTCAGTGTACAAATAAAAAAGACATCGTTCCCTACAGTGAAAGCTATACAGAATATTCTGAGGAATTCTTATCTTTAGTCACTCCGAATGATGTTGAAGAAGAGACATGCGTTGGGAGAAGAGGTTACAGAAATCGTAGACCATTACCTAAAACACTGCAGAATATTAAAAAGTGTGATTGAAGTGTTCTTTACAAACCCATGTGCAAATAAAAAATGCCCCTATAAGTGTAGTGATAAAAAGCGAGTCAGCTATAGTTATACAATTGATTACAATAATATTATGGCTGGTTTTCATTAGGTCAAAATATGACATCAAATGGTGGCATACTAATGAAAACGGGCTGGCATATGGTGTCAAATGCGTTTGCAGTCAGTTTTGACGACTCATTGTCATATAAAATGACATGTATGTGAAAACGGTCAAATTTCAGTATGACAGCGCAGTGGGCAACGATTGACACTCAAAATAGATTTGCCAACATGTTGGCAAATTGGTGTCATTCGTCGTACGAACAGCTGATATAAGCATCACAAATTAAAAGTTTTGTAAAATTTGTAAAACTGTGATTTATTAATTTTTACAATGCTTTTTAATGTTTTTTGATAATAAAAATGGAGGAAACGATGGAAGTGTAGCGTAGAACCCACACTTTTCTCTTCTTCGTAGACTCAACCCACCATTGCTTCTGCTTTCTTAACTGGCCCCTCTTCCGCGTCCATGCCCTCAACGTTGTCACAAAGCACAGCGTCGTAGAAGCTATTGCAATTTGTTTCTTTGGGAATTGTCTACCTTAGCTGTCAACTGCTAATAAATTAGCTAAAATTATTGAAGGGGGCTCAAAAGACGGGGTTTGGCCTCAGGATCACGAATCCAGAAGCGATTTTTTAATTTTTTGTTTCAGTGAAAAGTTATGGTCAAAAAACCGAAAATTTACCCCGGTGCGATAACAAAATTGGGGCGGAATCCAGGGTATTTATGTGCAGAACACCTTTCTGAGTTATAAAAAATGGAAATATCTCTTCAGAGAAGAAAAATATTGAAAAAAAAACGCTTCCGGATTCGTGTTCCTGAGGCCAAACCCCGTCTTTTGAGGCCCCTCCCATAATTTTAGCTATTTTATTATTAGTTGACAGCTAAAGTAGACAATTACCCATATATTTTTGCGGATATTATTTAGCGCGTAAACCAATTATTATTTTGCGCGTTTTTAATTAATTTTTTGTTTGCCACAATGTATCAGCTGATCAGCTGATGAAAACAGGGATGAAATCGACTGACACGAAAATTTGACGCCGCTCATTGACACGCACAGCTTTATCGACTTCATGTCAGTTTTAGAGACGTAATGAAAACACATATGCCACCAAATTTCTATGGTGACAGTTGAGTCAGTTTTTGAGGTCAGTCATTTTGACCTAATGAAAACCAGCCTTTAGGCACAATGTATGCCAAAAATTTCTGCTAATATGGGTAAGAAATCAAAAAAGTTGTTAGAAACCTGCACTAATCTAATCTAATCTTGGCTTGCGCCATAATGACGCTTAACCGCCTAGGCGATTTTGGCCGTTTCGTATCAAAGTACGCCAGTCATTCCTTTTTAGCGATAACTGACGCCAATTGGAAACCCCAAGGGAGTTCAAGTCATCCTCCACCTGTTGTTTCCGTCTCAGTCGAGGTCTCCCCCTTCCTCTGCTGCCGAATTCGGGTGTCGATAGGAAAACTTTCTATGCTGGTGCTTCTTTGTCCATTCGCGAAACATGACCCAGCCAGCGGAGCCTTTGGGCTTTAATCCGCTGAACTATGGTCAGGTCTGCGTAAAGCTCGTACAGCTCATCGTTAAATTTCCTTCGATACTCGCCGTTGGCATCACGGGAAGGACCATAAATCTTCCGGAGAACTTTTCTCTCAAATACTCCAAGGGCCATCTCATCTTCTCTTGACACTGTCCATGATTCCGAGCCGTACATCAGGACTGGTATGATGAGAGACTTATAGAGCGTGATCTTTGTTTGTCGAGAGAGGACTTTACTTCTCAATTGCCTACTTAGTCCAAAGTAACACTTGTTGGCAAGGGTGATTCTCCGTTGGATTTCTAGACTGATATTATTTTCGGTGTTAATACTGGTTCCCAAATAGACAAAGTGTCTCACCATTTCAAACTTGTAGCTATCAACGGTGACTTGGCTGCCAAGGCGCAGGTGCGCCGATTCTTTCTTTGATGAGAGCAGATACTTCGTCTTGTCCTCGTTCACCGCAGACCCACTTTTTTCGCTTCCTTATCCAACCCAGAGAAAGCAGCGCTTACGGCGCGGCTGTTAAGGCCAAAAATATCAATATCATCGGCATACGCCAGCAATTGCACGCTCTTGTAAAAGATTGTGCCATTGCGGTTTAGCTCTGCTGCTCTAATTATCTTCTCCAGCATCGGGTTAAAGAAATCGCACGAAAGGGAGTCTTCCTGTCTGAAACCTCGCTTGGTTTCAAATGGCTCAGAGAGGTCCTTCCCGATTCTGACGGAGCTGTTGGTTTTGCTCAACGTCATTTGGCAAAGCCGTATAAGCTTTGCAGGGCATTTAAATTCAGACATGGCGGCATACAGGCAACTCCTTTTTGCGCTGTCAAAATCGACAAAGAGATGGTGAGTGTCGATTCTTTTATCATGGGTCTTCTCCAGGATTTGGCGTATCGTGAAAATCTGGTCGATGGTAGACTTACCAGGTCTAAAGCCACACTGATAAGGTCGAATCAGTTTGTCTACGATGGGCTTCAGTCTTTCACACAATACGCTAGAAAGAACCTTATATGCGATATTAAAAAGACTGATTCCGCGGTAGTTGATGGGGTTAGCGGGATCGCCTTTCTTGTGGATTGGGCAGAGCACACTTAAATTCCAATCTGGAGGCATGCACTCATCTGACCATATTCTGCATAAGAGCTGATGCATGCTTTTTACCAGCTCTTCGCCTCCGTGTTTGAACAGCTCGGCGGGTAGTCCGTCTTTCCCAGGCGATTTGTTGTTTTTGAGCCGGGATATTGCTATCCTCACTTCATCATAGTCAGGTGGTGGGACGACTTTTCCATCGTCAGGGATTGGGGTATCGGGTTCGACGTCTCCCTCGCAATTTAGCAGTGAGGAGAAGTGCTCCCTCCATAATTCTGTACGTCGGTTACCAGGTCGCCGTTATTGTCCTTACAGAAACCTGCACTGCTAAAGTAAAACAGTTCAAGCCTTATAACAAAATGTGTGACGCTGACGATGAAATTGTTACCTCTTTTATTGAGCAGTTGCCTGCAGTTCCTTCGCATTATTGCCGCAATAAAAGCAACAAGCTGTACCTTCCACAAGAATTCCGCAACATAAAAGGAGTATATAAATGCTATACTAAACATCTTGAAAGTATAAATAAAGTATGTTTTTAGAAAAATTTTTAAAAATCATTTCCATATTGGTTTTCATTTGCCTAAAACAGACAAATGCGTAACTTGCGTAAGCTATAATAACTTGAATAATGAAGCCCAACATAGCTTGGAGCAAACCGAATCATATCAAAATCACATAAGAGACAAAAATAAGTCTAAAGAAATTTTTTTAGAGGATCAGAAAAAAAGTACTCACACGTCAAGTCCTGGATTCCTTTGTGCAAACTTTGACCTGCAAAAAGTTCTGAGCACACCTCACGGGAAAAGTGTAACCTTATTTTATTCACGAAAATATGCGTATTATAATGAAAGCATATATGAGAATGTCACCGGGAGTGGTTACTGCTTTTTGTGGGGAGAAGCTGATGGCAAGAGAGGTTGTAATGAAATTTCGACCATTATATTTCGCTATCTCCAACTTGTAGATGAAAGAAGAACGCACTCTTCAATTAGTCTATACTGAGCTTTGCTAGTTATGATATTAGATTTCCTTGAAAACTCAAGTTTTATTAACAATATACGAGTAACATATTTATTACCTGGACATACTATGATGCCCGTAGAGTCCATTCATAGTACTATCGAATCATTTGTCCGAGAAAGGACCGTTTGGGCTCCAAGTGAAGGGTACACTATGATATCTAAGGCTAGAACAAATCCTGTTAATTATGAATGTATTATAATGAATCATTGGGACTTTAAAGACTGGAAAACATATTATCGTTTCCAACTTTGCGCTCAGCAACATTTGAGAAAAATAATCCTATTATTAAACTTAAGTATGGATACGGCGATCATTCGGAAATTAAAAATTTTAATATGGACTCCATCGCACGGTCAAGGAGCAACACTCACATAATAAATAACAAATGACCACTTCCTCTATATAAGAGCCAATTAAAAATTTCATCGGCGAAATACAAAGATTTAAAAAAACTTTGCGAACACACGCCATACAACATTTTCATACCGAGTATTTAAATATGCAACACGATGAGAACGTCAAGGGCCGCCTTCCTGAGACTGACCAGGAGGAAGACTGATATTGATAGATTTAATTTCCATATGTATACCACATTTTTTTTCATATGTATGTATGTACGTACAAATTAATATAGTTGAAAACCAACGAATTAACCTTAAACCAATGAATTTATCTTAAACACTTAATTTTACATTTTTTTAAAATTTTTGTTTGTGAAAACCAATGAATTTAACTTAAAAGACTTGATTTTACATGAGTAAAAATAAATAATCTGAAGTACAAAATAAAAAAATAAACATTTGTTGAAAATTTTTTTTTTGACGTAACAGCCAAATCAAAAAAGACGTATGAGCCAAAAACTATCCTTATGCTACGAATATTAAAATTTTTTTTATTGCATTATATAAAAGAGAACTAAATAAAATTACTTACGAAATTTCATGACAAGATATAAACTGAATGCAAAGATATTTAAAAAAAAACCGTCTCCCGAACAATTTACTTTTTGGCTCATACGCTTTTTTTGCGCACACCGCTCGATATATAGTTAAATGGGAGGTATCTATGCACTTGCAGTCATAGTCGATATATGTGTTTAAACTTTGGTATAATTAAATACAGCGTGAAAAAAAACTATATATAAATAGACATAATAATATTAGCTAGCATCAGCTACTATTTTAGGGTAATTTTGGGATTTGTAAACTAGCAAAAAAATTTTCATTGATCAAAATCGGCAGAAAAAACCCACTACTATCAAAGCTCGAAGCAAGAAAAATTAAAATATCGCAAATTATAGCAGCAAGAAATATACAAAAAGGGTTGGTTTGACTTCCGTGATGTGTGGCAGTCAGTTTGCCAGGGGCAGTCCAGGTCAAATAAGCGTGGGCTTTCGAGGCTTCCGGCTCAGAAAAAAAAAAAAAAATTATAGGGAGAAAGTTAACAGCAAAAGGCTAAAAACTCAAGATTTGCGTTTGCAGGAAATTCTGAAATTGTAGAAAAAAACGCTATCGGATGGTTAGCTGGCATAAAGTCAAACTAAGGCAGTTCCAGATAGTGTCTTTATCCGTACAAAACAAAATCTGAAAATTATAAGTATTTTAGTAAATCATCGAATATGTACCTCAGCGTGAGCGGTCAGATCCGTGGACATGAAGTCTTTAGGATTCTGCAATTCCAGCGTCAGCACTGGCACACTATCATCAACCAAATAAATATACAAAAACTAACGATCAACCGAGTTGGTCAAAACCACAACATTTAGTTTTAAGTTTTGCATATTTAATTAGAAAACGGAAGGACAAAAGATATTCCAAGAGGGAATTATATCAAGAGACCACAGAAAGTAGGAATACTAACCAGTGCTCCTCGCTAGGTGGTTGTGTGGTCCCTGCTCGGGCGCCATTTCTGTTACAAGCCCCTTTAGCCTCTGCACTCAAGATGAGGTTACAATGCTGTTTGGTACAAGGGGTGTGTGTACTGGCATTACTCCGGGAGCTTCAACCTGGGGAGTTTTCTAAGTACTCATACCAAACCAAACCATCATTTGTCAGCTTAAGGAGCCTAACGAGAACAATACTTCGCACACGTATGCAACTTACTTAAGCCCCAAGTGACTACCCACACGACATACGAAATCAGATCAATTTAAATAGATTAGAACTCGATATTACACAAAGTTTATTATAATTCAACCCATTTTTCTGAGGTCTAGGTTGATAGGAAGTTAATATTATCGATACCAAGATACGTATTATTAGTTAGTCCTAAAATCCAGCTGATACTAAAAAATTGAGATCAATCTCTTCAACTCTCCTTTTTTTGCAAACCAGAGATCCCAAAACACTAGCGCAATTTAGAAAATGTAACTATGTAAAAAAAAGGAACTCGGAGAGAATGCCCACCTAACTACACATGTATGTATGTATATTTGTATGCAGAAAAGTGAGCTGAGATCTTTAAGCAAAACAAATTAAATAATGCTCTACGTGCATACATAATGAGCTAGGCTTATACCCTGCAGTGAAACCACTAACTAGTCAGAAAACATACTAGAAATTACTCTAACCACACAGGGTACAACTCATATTAGTATGCGACCAATATCTTCAGGTAGAAATTGTCCCAGTTCGTTAGACTAGAGTTGTTCAATCTGTATCGGACTAGTGCCCTAATAGTATCATTATACCGAAAAGTATTTCATTCCTTCTGGTCCTCCAATAAAACTCGTATTTTACTATTAGTATGACTGATATGTTCTTTTCAAAATATGAGCGTGGATATCTCGTAGAATACCAACAGGTAAAATTAATATCCGATGGTTATATGAAAATAAGACCATTGTCTGACCAGTTAGGCTTGATGCACAAAATAGTTCCGAAATAATTTCGGACTAGGTTGCCTGACTGCAGGGTAATCACCTGAGTGAGTAGGCAACTTCTCTATGATATTATAAAATAGTTGATGGACAAAATGTATTAAGCTGACTTACTTGTTTTTAGGTTGTTTGAATCCAACGCTGTCCCACGAAGCGACGAAGGCCTTCCTTGCTTGGTGAGTACGTAGCTGCGGCGTTGGCGGTTATAAGTTGTGAGTCATTAGTAAAGTAAATAATGCAAAATTTTGTTCATCCAAGTATACTAAATTTAACCAGATGGACTATTTTTATGCTCCCAACTGTATATGGGATAAGCGAAGGTCGTTTGAAAGGGATGAGCGAACAAAAATAACTAACAACTGATAGTTGATAGAAAGAGGAATTAAGAGAATCATATTTGTTAAGATTGATGTTTGCGACAGGGTGAATAACTGATTTATTTTGGAACGATTTTCCGTCATCCCTTGTCAAATTTGGTTTTGAGACAAACCGGTTTCGGCAATGGCCATCATCAGTGTCGATTTTCGTTCGGAGAAAATCGTTCCAAAATAAATCCATTAAGAGAATCACTGAAACTTCGTTTAACTCTTACGTTATGGATTTAAAACTGAGCGTAGAATAAATGAAATGGTCCTCTTTTGCGTTTTGTGAATCTAGGGCACTTGTGTGAGTAAATCCTATGTTAAAATATTTGTGGCTGTACATAGATATGTTCGTACATGGTCATAACTATGTAAATTCTCTGTTAGGTTATGCAACTTGGAAAAATGTTCTTAATGAAATCTTAATTAATGAAAACATGATTAAAGGATAGTTAGATATTTTAACTCTAGTTGTAACTAAAGGTTAATTTTTCTGGTAAGTATAAATTTATACCTTATTACTTAATAAATTCATTTCAGGTTAAGGTAGGTACAACTGGCATCTTTCCTTAAGCTGAGATCACACGATTGGTCAAATGTACCAATTTTTTGTCATTTATATATACAGATCGCCAGAAAATATTTGGCATAAGGCAAATTAACAAAATTTTTGTGCAGACAGACCGATAAAATACGGCTCTGTTGTACCAATCATGTGAACTGTTGTGCAAATCAAGTAAATACAAAAAATGGAAAAATGTACCAATAATTTTATCTGTCACTGCAGGACCAATCACAGTGACCAATCAATTCAAATAAAGCCAAAATTATGTTTTATTTTTATTATTATGTATTTAGTTTGTTTCATACAGATAATGAGTATTATTTAGGATTAATATGTTTCGAAATAATACCCTAGGATTAATACTTAATTTAATTTAATTCGATTAAAGGACTTATTTTGATTTATCATTATTAAACGACATTGAATCCTAGGAATACTTTACACCTGGCTGGAATTTCATTATTTACTGTATTATTAAACTAATAATAATAAATAATTATTAAACTTGGCAGCACTGATATCTGCAAAAACAATTGATGCACCACTGCTCTTCCATTTGTCCGTTATTAAACAAGTCACTACATCTATTCGTGAGTATAAATATTTATGATATGTATATATATATTTATTTATTTGTTCATTTATTTTTCAGAATATGGATACAGATGAAGATGAAATATTTGATAATTTGACTACCGCAATATGCGAAGATATATCCAATATGTCTGCAGAACCAGCACCAACGCCAAATAAAAAGAGAAAGCGTTTTCAAGTTACAACGGCATGGTCCTCGGAAGATGTGTTTAATTTAATAGAAATAATAGAAAAAATCCTTGTCGTGGGAATATTCTTCATCAGACTATAAAAACCGACAGAAGAGAGAGAACGCATGGAGAGAAGTTGCAGTGAACGTTGATGAGTGCAAAGCCAAGTGGGCGAATGTGAAAACAGCGTACAATAATACAAAAAACAAATTAAAGGCAAAGTCTGGTCAGAGTGCGTCAAGTTTACAACCTCATTGGCAATTTTGGACTGCAATGCAGTTTTATCATAACCACGACAAAGAAAAAACGACTTCATCTGTTTCAAATATAAGCCCTGATAGTGAAAGTTTACCAAACACGCATTTTCAACCCATCAACATGCAATCCAACGCATCAACATCATCGCCAGCTGATGCAGCAACCAATTCGCCAGAAGATCTTTTAAAACGCGCAACAGATTTGTTGTATACAGAAAAAGAGGACAAGTGGTATTCCTTCGGCATGTACATAGCGTCGCAAATGCGTGAAATTAATGCAAAAAATGAGAAAGCAGCAAAAAAAACTTGAAATTAATATTATGAAGTGCACTATAGATGCGCTTTCAGAATTAAATGATGATTGATATTTCATTGAATTGGTTTTCTTCTATATTAATAAAGTTACAGACATATTTAAATCATTAATTTTAATTAACATAAACATCTATATTGAAATGGTATTTCTCCAGCGGCTGTCATAAAATATTGTTCGACAACTTCCATCCAATTACAAAAACAAAATACATGGGAAATGCGCTGCGCCCACCTTGTATGAATTCGCCTTTGAAGATGACAAACCCAATCATATGACAGGGTTGCACAAATATCTGTCATATTATTGAAGTGTACAAATCAGTACAGAAAAATTTTGGCTCAAATACGCCAATTGTGTGAACACTGAAAATGGTATCGGCACACAAAATTTAATTTGTACAAATTTGTACATAAAAATTTTGTCAAAAATCGGTACATTTGACCAATCGTGTGATCTCAGCTTTACACATATAGGCATATTTATACAATTTAACTTAAGGCAAGTGAGTCTTCTTTTATTTTCGATCTCTTTTACATTGATCTTGGCGATCTGGTATCGCGGGGACCAAGAGGTAGGTATAACTGTTAACGTTAAGGGTATTATGAGGTAACCCAAGTCAACTATTAACTGTCGAAATTCATTGATGGCTTTTTATTGGTATATGCCGATCCATATACATAGGTATTACTGTCCGACCGAATATTCGGCCGAGTTTCGGTATTCGGCTTGTATTTTTTATTCGGCTACGGCTTCGGTATTCGGCTGAAAAGGCCGAATAATCGAGGCCAATAGATGTGTTTAATAACAAAAAAATTGACTGAATTTTACGAGTTTTTGATTTTTTATAAGCGACAGAAAATCTCAACTTCCAGTAATATTTTTGTGTTACTGAACAGGCCTAAGATTTCGAACGATAACTTACGCGAATTATTCAATATCGCCACCTTAATTATACAAAATTCGTTTAAAGTGTCATCACTTTCGATTACTTGAGTTCAGACTGTAGTCAGCTGTTTTTTCTTAGTGCATCTCTATAAACTTTTTTTATACATTGTTAAAATGCTATTAACACAAAGACTAACCCCCTTATTCAAAAAAATATAAAAGGTTTATTGAGCTCTTGCAATTCAAAATTTGTATGGAAATGTCATTTTGAAAAGTACTATAAACCAATTTAATTTTTTATGAATATGGGGGTAATTTTTTTTATCTTGGTTTAGGTTAGGTTAGGTTCAAGTGGCTGCCGCAGAGGCACACTTAGGCCAGTTTTGAAAGGCCCGTTGTGATACCACCAACACAAGCAAAGTCAGCCCCGGGACCCGGCCATATGCAAAATCCCTGAGTTGTTGGGATTTTCCACATATCAGAATCCCGGAACTGACACTCCTAAGCCGACACCACATAGATGACTTTATGAAGGCCATCAAGTCCTTTATGTCCAGTTCCGCGATCTGGCTTAGGCTATCCAGGAAGGGAACTCCCAAAAAGCGCGTTCTCGCGCCGCTTACAGCCGGGCAGTTGCAGATGAGTTGCTTCACCGTTTCCTCTTCCTCATCATCTTTGCAGCTCCTACAGCATCGTCGAAAGGGCACACCTAGCCTTCTACGCGCCTACCAATAAGGCAGTACCCAGTTATAACACCTATTAATATTGAAATTTCTCTCCTTCTTAAGGCGTGAATGCCTCTAGATCTTTTATGATCCGATTTTGGCCAGGTTTGTTTGGATGTCCAGCACCCTGGGGATTTTTGCCACCTTTTGTTGGCTTGACGGAGTGTGTACTCATTCAGCATTAGCTTGCATGTGGCAAACGGCATACCTAAGCGCTCTTTATCCCGAAGAACCTGCTAGGTCGTACCCTGCCTGGCAAGTTCGTCTGCCTTACAGTTTCCCTAAATGTCCCTGTGTCCCGGGAATAAACCCCTCCTCCAACTCTGCCGTCTAGCTTCGAGCCGTCAGTGTAAACAGAAATGCCGCCATTAGTAGCGGCATCTATGGACTTTACCTAACAGATTCCGGTTGTGGCATAGTTTACAACTATGTA